>JAJPUD010000943.1:195060-233989 GCA_023553655.1 Myrmecobius fasciatus
GGAAAAGCCCATTTATTCCTATACTCTCTCGTGTTTTTAATAGGAAATGGTGTTGGATTTTATCAAATGCTTTTTCTGCATCTATTGAGATTATCATATGGTTTTTGTTAGTTTGGTTATTAATATAATTGATTATGCTGATAGTTTTCCTAATATTGAACCAGCCCTGCATCCCTGGTATAAATCCTACTTGGTCATAGTGTATTATCCTGGGGATGACTTTCTGTAATCTTATTGCTAATATCTTATTTAAAAATTTTGCATCAATATTCATTAGGAAAATTGGTCTATAGTTTTCTTCCTCTGTTTTCACCCTACTTGGTTTAGCTAGCAGCACCATATCGGTCTCATAGAAGGAATTTGGCAATATACCTTCTGTCCCTATTTTCTCAAATAATTTGTATAGTATTGGAATTAATTGTTCTTTGAATGTTTGGTAGAATTCACATTTAAATCCATCTGGCCCTGGAGATTTTTTCTTAGGGAGTTGGTTAATAGCTTGTTCTATTTCTTTTTCTAATATGCGACTATTTAAATAATTTATATCCTCTTCTGTTAACCTGGGCAATCTATATTTTTGTAGATATTCCTCCATTTCATTTAGATTATCAAACTTACTGGCATGAAGTTGGGCAAAGTAACTCCTAATTATTGCTCTAATTTCCTCTTCATTGGAGGAAAGTTCTCTCTTATTCTTGAGACTAACAATTTGATTTTTCTCTTTCCTTTTTCTTATCAAATTAACTAAAGGCTTATGTATTTTGTTGTTTTTTTCATAGAACCAACTCTTAGTTTTATTTATTAATTCAATAATTTTCTTATTTTCAATTTTATTAATTTCTCCTTTTATTTTTAGAATTTCCAATTTGGTATTTAATTGAGGGTTTTTAATTTGTTCTTTTTCTATTTTTTTTTTAATAATAAGCCCAATTCATCGATCTTTTCTTTCTCTATTTTATGCAAGTATCTAGAGATATAAAATTGCCCCTTCTAACCGCTTTGGCCATATCCCACAAATTTTGGTATGTTGTCTCCTTATTGTCATTCTCCTGGATGAAATCATTGATTGTGTCTATGATTTGCTCTTTCACCCATTCATTCTTCAGGATTAGATTATTTAATTTCCAATTAACTTTTGGTTTATTTTCTCCTGGCTTTATATTGCATGTGATTTTTATTGCATCATGATCTGAAAAAGATGCATTTACTATTTCTGCCTTTCTGCATTTGATTTTGAGGTTTTTATGCCCTAACACATGGTCAATGTTTGTATAGGTTCCATGGACTGCTGAGAAAAAAGTAAACTCCCTACTGTCTCCATTCAACTTTCTCCATAGATCTATCATACCTCGCTTTTCTAACAATTGGTTTATCTCCCTAGTTTCTTTCTTGTTTATTTTGTGGTTTGATTTATCTAATTCTGAGAGAGCAAGGTTGAGATCCCCCACTAGTATAGTTTGGCTGTCTATTTCTTCTTGCATCTCTCTTAATTTCTCCCCTAGGAATTTGGATGCTATTGTACTTGGTGCATATATATTTAGTATTGATATTGCTACATTATCTATGGCACCCTTTAATAAAATATAATTTCCTTCCTTATCTCTTTTGATTAGATCTATCTTGGCTTTTACTTGATCTGAGATCAGGATTGCTACACCTGCTTTTTTTTGTTCACCTGAAGCATAATAGGTTATGCTCCAGCCTTTTACCTTCATCCTATATGTGTCACTATGTTTTAGATGTGTTTCTTGTAGACAACATATTGTGGGATTCTGGTTTTTAATCCAGTCTGATATCCACTCCCGCTTTAAGGGAGAGTTCATCCCATTCACTTTCACAGTTAGAATAACTAATTCTTTATTTCCTGCCATCTTATTTACCCAAGTTATGTCCGTTCCCCCTTCCTCAGTACTTTGCTTTTGATGACCCCCTCTCCCAAACAATCCACCACCCTTTAGATTCCCCTCCCCCCCTTTTAACTCCTTTCCCCTGATTCTTCTATTTTCCCTTCTAATAATTTATCCCTTTCTTTTTCCTCCTTTCCCTCCCACTTCCCTCTAGCAACAGGCAAGTTTCTATGTGAAATCAAGTGTCTGATATACACTTTTAGAGCCCCATCTGATGAGAGTAAGATTTACACGATGCTCATCTCCCTCCCCTCTTTCTCTCAATTATATTAGGTTTTCTTTGCCTCTTCAAGTGATTTTATCTTGTTTTTACCTCCTTTTTTTTTAGATCTTATTTTACCACTTTTTCCCCTCTTTTCCCCAGTATGACAACCTTTCCCCCTCTAGTTTTCTTTTTCATATTATCAAAGTAATATCTAGTTAATTATACCCTCAAACTTTAAGTATCCCCATAGTAGAAATAAAGTTCTCAAGAGTCCTTTCCTTTTTACCTTTTTATGCTTCTCTTGAGTTCAATGTTTGGAGGTCAAATTTTTTGTTCAGATCTGGTCTTTTCATTAGAAATAGGTGAAATTCACCTATATCATTGAATGACCATCTTCTTCCCTGGAGGATAATGCTCATTCTAGTTGGATAGGTTATTCTTGGTTGTAATCCAAGTTCCTTTGCCTTTTGGAATATCTGGTTCCAGACCCTTCAATGTGGAGGCTGACAGATAGTGTGTGATTCTAATTATTGATCCTCGGTATTTGAATTGTTTCTTTCTAGCTGCTAGCAGAATCTTTTCCTTGGTGCGATAATCCTGCAATTTAGACACTGTATTCCTTGGGGTTTTAATTTTGGGGTCTCTTTCAGGAGGTGATCAGTGAATTCTTTCAATGGTGATTTTGCCTTCTGATTCTACAATCTCAGGGCAGTTTTCTTTCAGGATTTCCTGGAAGATAGTGTTTAGATTCTTTTTTTCATCATGGCTTTCAGGAAGTCCAATAATCCTTAGATTCTCTCTCCTAGATCTATTTTCCAAGTCAGTTGTTTTTCCTAGGAGATATTTCATATTTTCTTCTAATTTTTCATTTTTTTTGTTTTTGTTTGATTCTTGAAGTCTTATTGAGTCATTCACTTGCATTTTTTCAATTCTTATTTTTAAAGTGTTGTTTCTTCAGTTACCTTTTTAAGCTCCTTTTGTAACTGGGTAATTGAATTTTTTTGTTGATTGCACTCTTTTTCCACTTTACTAAATTTATTTTTCAACAAATTGGTGTCTTTTTCATATCTCTTTTGCAGGGCATCATATCCTTCTTGTAAGATATTGTATCCTTCTTGCACTGATTTCAATTTATTTTCCCATTTATCCTCCAGCTCTCTTATAAGGTTCTTTATGCAATCTTCCAGAAAGGCCTTTTGAAAAGGGGACCAGTGATGGTCCTTAAAAACTTCCTTTGGAGTTTTGTCTAAAGGAACCTCAGGATCTGGGGTAATCACTTCTTTCTCTTGATAAAAGCTGTCTATGGTGAGAGCTCTCTTTTGCTTCTTCATTTTTTTTTAGACAGTGTGGATGTATCTTTAAGGCTTGGAAAAAATCTTTGCCCTGGGGCAATTCGTCTAATTAACTTAAGGTGCTGGGCCGGTGGGGGCTAGGACTAAATCGGGATCACTCCTTAAACAAGGCAAGTCTGCCAGAACACCTGCCCCCAATCAGGGAAGAGTGTCCCGAGTGCCTCAGATAAACTCCAGGTGTTTGTAATTTGGAGTTTGGAGTTTCTGCCAAGATGAGCTGAGCTGAGTCCCACCCTCACATCCGGCCTATACCTGAGTCCACAGTTTATCCCTCTGTCCCAGTTAGAGAAACCTTATATGAAGTTCTTCAGAGAGCAGTGTCCAAATATTTCTGAATTCGTTGACTTGACGATCAGTTCAGAGTCTTATTTTATTGTTGGTTTGAGAGAAGATAGGAGGAGGACGCAGAGAGTCACATTTTCACTCTGCCATCTTCTATAGTTTTCTTGCTCAACCCTACCTGGTTTAGCTATCAGCACCAGATCTGTGTCATAGGAGGAATTTGGTAGTACACCTTCTTTCCCTATTTTTTCAAATAGTTTGTATAGTATTGGGATTAATTGTTCTTTGAATGTTTGGTAAAATTCACATGTAAATCCATCTGGCCCTGGAGATCTTTTCGTAGGTAGTTGATTAATAGCTTGTTCTATTTCTTTTTCCAAAATGGGGCTATTTAAATAAATCATTTCCTCTTCTGTTAACCTAGGCAATCTATATTTTTGTAGATATTCCTCCATTTCATTTACATTATCAAATTTATTGGCATAAAGTTGGGCAAAGAAACTCCTAATTATTACTCTAATTTCCTCTTCATTGGAGGAAAGTTCTCCCTTATCATTTTTGAGAGTAACAATTTGATTTTCCTCTTTCCTTTTTCTAATCAAATTAACTAAAGGCTTATCTATTTTGTTGTTTTTTCATAAACCCAACTCTTAATTTTATTTATTAATTCAATATTTTTCTTATTTTCAATTTTATTGATCTCCCCTTTAATTTTTAGAATTTCCAATTTGTTATTTAATTGAGGGTTTTAATTTTGTCTTTTTCTAGCTTTTTTAATTGTAAGCCCAGTTAATTGATCTTCTGTCTCTCTGTTTTATGCAAGAAAGCATCTAGAGATATAAAATTACCCCTCATAACCGCTTTAACTGTGTCCCACAAATTTTGGTATGCTGTCTCCTTATTGTCCTTCTCCTGGATGAAATTATTGATTGTGTCTATAATTTGCTCTTTCACCCATTCATTCTTCAGGATTAGATTATTTAATTCCCAATTAACTTGTGGTCTATTTTCTCCGGGCCTTATATTACATGTGAGTTTTATGGCATCATGATCTGAGAATGATGCATTTACTATTTCTGCCTTTCTGCATTTGATTTTGAGGTTTTTATGCCCTAACACATGATCAATTTTCGTATAAGTTCCATGAATCCCTGAGAAAAAAGTATACTCCCTTCTATCCACATTCAATTTCCTCCATAGATCTATCATACCTAACTTTTCTAGCCTTTGTTTACCTCCCTAACTTCTTTCTTATTGATTTTGTAATTTGATTTATCTAATTCTGAGAGAGCAAGGTTGAGATTCCCCCACTAGTATAGTATTACTGTCTATTTCTCCTTGCATCTGTGTTAGTTTCTCCTCTAGGAATTTGGATGCTATACCACTTGGTGCATATATGTTTAGTAGTGATACCGCTTCATTGTATATAGTACCCTTTAGTAAAACATAATTTCCTTCCTTATCTCTTTTAATTAGATCTATTTTTGTTTTTACTTGATCTGAGATAAGGATTGCTACCCCTGCCTTTCTTTGTTCACCTGAAGCATAGAAGATTCTGCTCCAGTCCTTTACCTTCACTCTGTATGTATCTCTGTGTTTTAGATGTGTTTCTTGTAAACAACATATTGTAGGATTCTGGCTTTTAATCCAGTCTGCTACCCACTTCCGTTTTATGGGGGAGTTCACCCATTCACATTTACAGTTAAAATAACTATATCTGTATTCCCTGCCATCTTATTTACCCAGAGTTATGATTTTCTCTTCCCTTTCCCCTCTCTCACTTCTTCCCTCCCCAGTACTTTATTTTTGATGACCACTTTCCACCAACAGTCCTCCCCCCTTTGGAATCCCTCCTTCCCCTTTATACCTTTCCCCTAATCCTTCTATTAGTCTATCCCTGTCCTTTCCTCCTTTCCCTCCCACCTTCCCACAAGGAGGGTCCAGCCTTTCTTTGAAGCCAAATGTGTCTGATATACTCTCTTAGAGTCCAATCTAATGAGAGTAAGGTTTACACAATACTCATCTCCCTCCCTACTTTCCCTCAATTATATTAGACCTTCTCTGTCTCTTTATGAGATTTTGCCTTATTTTACCTCCTTTATTTTTACTGTATTTTGCCTCCTCCCCCCTTTTTCTTTTCAGTATGGTATCTCTTCCACCTCTAATTTCTTTTCCATTATTATCAAAGAAAAATCAAATTATACTCCCATTCTTTAAGGATACCTATAGTAGAAATATAGTTCTCAAGAGTTCTTTCTTTTTTACCTTTTTATGCTTATCTTGAGTTCTGTATTTGGTAGTCAAATTTTTTGTTCAGATCTGGTCTTTTCATTAGAAATAGGTGAAATTTTCCTGTATCATTGAATGACCGTCTTCTTCCCTGGAAGATGATGCTTATTCTAGCTGGATAACTTATTCTTGGCGGTAATCCAAGTTCTTTTGCCTTTCGGAATATCTGATTCCAGGCCCTTCGATCCTTTAATGTGGAAGCTGAACTTGTGTAATTCTAATTACAGTTCCTCAGTATATGAACTGTTTCTTTCTAGCTGCTTGTAATATCCTTTCCTTGGTGCGATAGTCCTGCAATTTGGCCACGATATTCCTTGGGGTTTTAATTTTGGGGTCTCTTTCAGGAAGTGATCAGTTAATTCTTTCAATGCCAATTTTGCCTTCTGATTCTGAAACATCAGGGCAATTCTCTTTCATGATTTCCTGGAAGATAGCATCAAGGTTCTTTTTTTCATTGTGACTTTCAGGGAGTTCGATAATCCTTAGATTGTCTCTCCTGGATCTGTTTTCCAAGTCACTTGTTTTTCCTAGGAGATATTTCATATTTTCTTCTAGTTTTTCATTTTTTTTCTTTTTCTTTAACTGATTATTGAAGTCTTATTGAGTCATTTACTTCTATTTGTTCAATTTTAATTTTTAAAGTATTATTTCCTTCAGTTATCTTTTTTAGCTCCTTTTGTAGCTGGCCAGTTGAATTTCTTGATGCAATGCATTCTTTTTCCATTTTGCCAGTTTTATTTTTCAGTGAATTGTTGTCTTTTTCCAATTCACCAATTTTGTTTTTCAATGAATTGTTGTCTTTTTCCAATTCGCCATTTTTATTTTTCAGTGAATTGGTGATTTTTTTCAAATTCACCAATTTTATTTTTCAGTGAATTGTTTTCTTTTTCCAATTCACCAGTCCTGTTTTCCAGTTTTTGATATCTCTGTTACACTTATCTTAATTTATTTCCCCATTCTTCTTCTAGCTCTCTATTGAGATTCTTCATGCAATCTTCCAGGTAAGCCTTCTGAAAGGGAGACTAGCTTAAGTCTGCCTTTGTGGCTTCATCTGGGATTGTTTTCAGAATCTCAGGATCTGGGGACTGCTCTACTTTTTCTCTGTAGAAGCTGTCTATGGTGAGAGCTCTCTTCTGCTTCTTACTCATGATTTTGAGCTGAGGTATCAGTCACCAGCACGGGATTCTGCTGCAGTTTCAATTTGCCTTGGGGCAATTTGCCGAGTTGACTCCTGGTCTGAGGCTGGGTAGCTAAATCTGCACTAGGACCAGGTTTGCAGCTGCTCTCAATCCACCATTTACCAAAGGCAGATCTGCCAAAGCACCTGCCCGCCAGCAGAGCAAAGTGGCCCAGGTGTCTCCCAGGGGCTTCCTGGGTGCCTAAAACCTGCCTCTGTCCAACTTCCACCCAAGGCGCTCTGGCGTCTGATTGCGGCCAGGGGCCCATCCACTGAGGCTAACCTTCTCCGGAGTTTTTTCAAAGTAGATTGTTGATGGAAGTGTGTTGTAGCCCAAGTGTTTGGTGGAGCCCTCACTCCAAAACCAGTTCAGAGGCTCAAGTTGTCTGGGTCTGAGGGAAGGTCTCAGGAATTCACAGAGAATACTGTCTGCAGTTCGCCATTTTGGCTTCGCCCCCCCATTGACTTTTGTATGTTCCTAAGTGTCCAGCATTGTCTTCTATATATACTTGTCATGTATTTAGGGTCTGTTGGATAGGATACCATTAAATTGTTAAGGAAAATGCAAAAATCTTAATGAAAATTAAGCCTTAATTTCCCTTTAACTCAAGAACACTGGCAAAGGTAACCAAATAACAGCAGTGCTCAGTGTTGAAGAGACTGAGGAAAAATAGGTACACTGACTAGAGATGTAAATTGATTCAACCATTTTGGAAAATGATTTGTAACTATGTTGAGAGTGACCAAAATGTCTATTCCCTTTGATCCAGAAAAATTACTGTGAGGATTATATACAAATTAAAAAAAAATTATCTTATTTGAAAAACAGAGTAAGAAAAAAATAAAAAGAAAAAAGAATACAAAAATAAAACAAAACAAAAGAGGACTTTGTCATATCAGATTCAAAATATATAAAAACAAATGACCAGATCAAGAAAGTATATATATATATATATTATATATATATATTAGTAGAAGAAATTATATTCACAAATATCCATTTTTCTTTACTTCCTCTTAAATTGTTCTTTGTTTCTCTCATGTACACCTTATTTACTTTATTCTTTTTTCCCTCTTCCAACCCTCCTACCACCCCCAAGCAAGCTAAATTTAAGAAAAGATATATTTATGTATAAATATTTCTTGAATTTTTTTCCTTTTATTGTTGAATCTTTTCCCTCAGAAGTGCCAGTAATACTGAAGAAGACCCATGAACATTTGTCAGTTCCCTTGATGGCATCCAACACTAAAAAAGTTAGTGGCCACTTTGCTCTTGTATCATGGTATCAGAGCTACAAGGGACCTTCAGCGTCTGGGCCAACAAGAAGAGAAAACTGAAGTCTAGATATTTTGAACAGCTTAACCTAGATCACATAAGAAGGACTTGGCAGAATAGAATTCAAATCCAGATTGATCAATCAGTACTTATTAATAAGAGACAATGTGATATAGAATCTGGAAACCTGGTCTGAAAACCAATAACTTAAAATCACAAATGTCTTGCCCAGTATCACATAGTGAGTAAATGCTGTAGGCTGAATGGGAATTGAGATCTTCTTGAGACTAAGTCAAGCACTCTCTATGCTGCATCCCTTAAATGCTAGTACATAGAAAAAGAGAAGTGGCTTTGGAGTCAGAGGATTTGAGTTCAAATCTCACCTCAGACACTTACTGATATGTGACTTGGAGTCACAGTAATCTAGACTATTCTCTCATGTTATGATTTTCCAATGAAATCAAAGATTCAGGTCTTATCATCTTCTTCTAAATGCTAGATGTTGATAATACAAGTTAGAAAAATAAGGTAGTTCTTTACCTGACACAGTAGCTTAAATTTTATTGAAATGCCTGTGCTTGGTTGTTATATCTCTTCAGCATCACTATAATTGCCTTATGGCATCAAGGAATACATTTATTTTTAAATCACTGAAATTAAATAAGGTTGGAGTACCTAAATGGTACAGTAGGCAAAGCACTGGCTCTGGGGTTAGGAGGTGCTATATTCAAATCCAGCCTTAGACACTTGATACTTACTAGCTATGTGACGCTGGGCAAATCATTTAACCCTAATTTCCTTGTCAAAGGGGAAAAAAAGAAAGAAAAAACAGAAATTATATAAGGTAGCATAGCAAAAAACAAATTGGATTTAGTATCAGAAAGCATAAATTCTGATTTGGCCACTGATTACTGATGTGATCTTGGGGAAACTTTTTCCCCTTTCTGGTTCTCAGTTTCTTCATCTGTTAAATGAGATTGGAAGGAATATTCCAGGTCTCAGTTGTACATAAGAAAAAGAAATAGGCACCATCATTATTGCAGAAAGCAAAGGAAAAGTCATATCATGCGCCAATGAGTTAGAGAGTCTTGTAACAGACAGTGGTTGCTGAATTATTTCAGAGCATCACTAGAGATCTGTAGCCAAGCTCTCCAGTGGCCGTCTTCTAGCTAAAAGGCTTCCACCAGAGTGCTTTGGATCATGTAAGTTTGTTTAAGATGCATAATTCATGAGGGGTACATAACACCATCCTTGAATAACTTTTCACTCACCATGGGTTGATGGGACTCAGACTGACTGAAGAGCATGACTCCTAAGATCAAACATTATCACAGCTCTGTGGCATGGAGGGAACAGGTAATACTGATCTCTTCATTGTCTTCCCTCCCTCTTCTGCTCTTGCTTCTTCCAGGCAAGAAACATTTTTCCAGATTTGAGTTTTTTAGTCGTACAGAAAATTCTTAGTGGAGTGGAAATTCCCTTCACTAATGCAGTTTACAATTCTCTGTAACCAGAGGATCATAGTTCCAAAGTTGGAACAGACCTTAGTGGATATCTGGTCCAACCCCCTCATTCTGCAGATGAAGATAGAATGGCTTAGAGATCACATTTTCCCAAGTTCACTCAAACAGTGTCAGAGATGAGTTTTGAACTCAGTGTTTTTTCCATCGTATTAACTCTATGTCTTCTCCCATGAAAAGATCCTTTTTTTACAAGTTGGACTGGATGTGTGATGGACTTGGAGCTGAATTCAAATCCAGCCTCAGTTACTTGGTAGCTGTGTGACCCTCAGCACTTTACCTCCTTCAGCCTTCATTTTCTCATGTGGGAAATGGGGATAATGGTAGCACTCCTTTTGCAGAGTGGTTATGAAAATAAAGTGAGATAATATATATAAATGCTTTACCAAATTTAAGGTTTGCAATTTATAAATGCTACCTATTTACCCATTATCATTATCTGTAGTCTGGACACTAAGAGTTCATTGGAAAACTTGAGAGGAGAATTAATTTGCTCAGGGTCACATAAAGTATATCAGATACAGTTTTAGAACCCAGATCTTCCTGATGTTACCACTCCCCTCCACTTTTGACTGGATCTGTAGTGTAGTTTAGTGGAAAGAGTACTGGATCAGGAATCAGAAGATATGACTTCAAGAACTGACCATGTTGCTTGCTATCTGCTTTCTTTATCTCTAAATGAAAAGGATTGGCTAAAAAAAGATCTTTGGATACTCTTTTCATTGTAGAGCTACAAAGCTAGGGAATTCTTACTTAGCCTTAATCGCTGAATGGGTGTTGCCTTAAAGGTCTTCCATTGCATCTGGGACCGTCTCCAATCATCTTCATCTATGTCTTGCCACTAGATCCAGATGTCTCTGGAGGAGAGGGTGAGACTGGTAACTTTGCACATCACTTCCTCACTTAAATACAATTCACTTTCAAGTCAAGACATCACCTTCTTTGATGTGATTAGTCCTTTTTGAGAAGGAAGAACCAATACCAACAATGCTAGGATCTCAGGTATACTTCTCATTAAGGATCTTCAGGATGTTTATTTCTAAGAAGGCATATGTGTCTGCTGCTCATATGTCCTTCAAAACCCAGAAGAAAAGATACTGAGAACATCACTGAATTAACCACATCTTCATCTACCATAAATAAGGTAGGAAGCAGGAGCTCACTTTTCTGCACACACGCTCCACTTCTATGGCTAAGAGGAAAATTAAAAACCAAGGGCATAAATTCAGCTCTGTTCCTGCTTTCTTGTTTTTGAGTTGACACCCAAGGAAGTTAACAACTCTCTCCCTGAAATCCATATGGTTGGCCTACTTTATTTATCATTCCAGTGTTCACCACCAGCATAATAGTCAATTTAGGAATGATTTATGGTGTTGGCGGCAGGACTGTGATGGGTAGGAGTTGCTGAGAGGCCACACAATAAAATTTATTTTGAGGATACCATTGTTAGAGCTGTAATGTATCCAAAATAGCTTTCTCTTAGGAAACTTTGATTATTATTTTGTTGGGTTTTTTCTTTACATTTTTTTTTCTTTTTTGGTTCTGTGGTTTTGGCAGCACCTTTATATCAAGCTGTCAAGACTATGAAGGACACAGTAACTCCCTCTCAGCCTCTGAGGGGACCAAGTCTCTTGAATTTTAGGATTTGTTTTTGCTAGGTCAAGGATCAGAATTTTAAGAGATGCCCTTCCTATGATTGCTCTTCCCATTCACTCTATATCTTCTATCCAAGAAAAAGGCTTCTTTCCGAAGCCATCTAAATGATACAGCTGATGAGCGCTGGCCTTGGAGTCAGGAAAGGCTGAGTTCAAATGAAGTCTCAGATACTTAATAGCTGCACAACATTAGGCTAGTCACTTAACCTTTGTGTTCCTCTATTTCTTCATCTGTGTAATAAAGATAATAATAGAACCTACTTCCCAAAGTGGTTATGAGAATAAAGTGAGATAAGAAAATTGTAAACCTTATGGAACTCAATAAATGCCAATTATTACAATTATCATTAGTACTTCTGGGAGTTGAGAGAATAACTAATGCAAAAAAATCCCCCAAGCCAAACAAACAAACAAACAAACAAACAAAAAAACTCATGACTTTTTATTATGATCTTCAAAGCCTTTTTCATCAGATGGACTGGATTTGAATCCCAAATCTATTACTTCAATCAAAAGGCATGTATTAAGTACCTACTGTGTGCCAGGTATAGTAAAAGTATAAAAAATACAACAATCCTTTCTGGCAATGAAATTTCATTTTCATAGCAGCGAGGTGGCACAGTGGGCACAGTGGTGGACCTGAAATTAAGAATTTTGTTCAAATCCCATTTTAGATACTCTATCTTTAACTCTGTGCAAGTTACTTAGTCTCTGCATCAGTTTCCTCATCTGTAAAGTTGGAATAGTCATAATACATACTTCCTAAGGTTGATGTGACAATCAAATTAGGCAATTGTAAAGAACTTTGTGAATCTTAAAGCAATATATAAATGCTAAGTATTATTACTAATGGGGGGCAATATAGACACATACATACATTCATACATATATAACATTTTTTAAATTAAAGCTTTTTATTTGCAAAACATATGCATGGGTAATTTTTCAACATTGACCCTTGCAAAGCTTTCTGTTACAAATTTTTCCCTCCTACCCTCCACCTCCTCCCCTAGATGGCAGGAAGTCTAATACATGTTAATTATGTTAAAATACTTGACAAATCGAATATGTGTATACATATTTATACAATTATCTTGCTGTACAAGAAAAATCGGATCTACAAGAAAAAAAAATCTGAGAAAGAAAACATAATGCAAGCAAACATCAAAAGAAAGTGTGAAAATGTTATGTTGTGGTCCACCCTCAGATCTCATAGGCTTCTTCATCACTGAAAAACTGGAACTGGTCTGAATCACTGTTGAAGAGAGTCATATCAATAAGAATTGATCATCATATAGTCTTGTTGCCATGTATATTGTTCTCCTGGTTCTGCTCATTTCACTCAGCATCAGTTCATGCAAGTCTCTCCAGGCCTCTCTGAAATCATCCTGATGGTAGTTTCTTACAGAACAATAATATTCCATAACATTCATATGCCATAATTTATTCATCCATTCTCCAATTCAGTTTCCAGTTTCTAGCCACTACAAAAAGGTCTGCCACAAACATGTTTGCACATGTGGATCCCTTTCCCTCCTTTAAGAACTCTTTGGGATATAGGCCCAATAGAAACACTGCTGGGTCAAAGGATATGCAGAGTTTGATAACTTTTGAGCATAATTCCAAATTGCTCTCAAGAATGGTTGGATCCATTTACAGTTCCACCAACAATGTATCAGTGTCCCAGTTTTCCCACATTCCCTCCAACATTCTTCATTATCTTTTTCTGTAATCTTAGTCAATCTGACAGGTGTGTATTGGTATCTCAGAGTTGTCTTAATTTGCATTTCTCTGATCAATAGTTATTTTCAGCACCTTTTCATATGACTAGAAATAGTTTTAATTTCATCATCTGAAAATTGTTCATATCCTTTGACCATTTGTTGATTGGAGAATGGCTTGAATTCTTATAAATATGAGACAATTCTCTATATATTTTAGAGATGAGACCTTTATCACAACCCTTAAATGTAAAGATGATTTCCCAATTTATTGCTTCCCTCCTAATCTTGTCTGCATTAGTTTTGTTTGTACAAAAACTTTTTAACTTAATGTAAACAAAATTATCTATCTGGTGTTCAATTAAGAGTTCCATTTCTTCTTTGGACACAAATTCCTTCCTTCTGCACAGGTTTGAGAGGTAAACTATCCTATGTTCCTCTAATTTGCTTATAATATCACTATGTCTAAATCATGAACCCATTTAGAACTTAACTTGTTATGTGGTGTTAGGTGTGGGTCAAGCCCTAATTTCTTTCACACTAGTTTCCAATTTTCCCAGCAAGTTTTGTCAAATAGTGAGTACTTATCCCAAAAGCTGGGGTCTTTGGGTTTATCTGTGATCCTATCCTTTTCCACTGATTGACTACTCTATTTCTTAGCCAGTACCAAATGGTTTTGATGACCACTGCTTTATACTATAGTTTTAGACTTGGTACAGCAAGGCCACCTTCATCAGCCTTTTTTTCATTAATTCCCTTGAAATTCTTGACCTTTTGTTTTTCCAAATGAACTTTGCTACTATTTTTTCTAGATCTGTAAGGTAATTTCTTGGGAGTTTGATTGGTATGGCACTAAGTAAATTAGTTTGGGTAATATTGTCATTTTTATTATATTCGCTCGGCCTACCCATGAGCATTTTTTTGGAATCAATCTGTGTGTAATGTTCCTTAATAATATTAATTTTTTTGTTTCTTTCTCAAAAACATGTCATTTTGCAAATTTACAATTACTCTTTTTTAAGTTTAAATGTGTCATTTGCCTGAATTCAAATCCAATCTCACATTTATTACCTCCCTAACTTCTTTCTTATTTATTTTGTCATTTGATTCAAAGAGAGCAAGGTTGAGATCCCCCACTAGTATAGTATTGCTGTCTATTTCTTCTTGCATCTCTCTTAACTTCTCCTCTAGGAATTTTGATTCTATACCACTTGGTGCATATATGTTTAGTATTGAAATTGCTTCATTATCTATGGTACCCTTTAGTGAAATATAGTTTCCTTCCTTATCTCTTTTAATTATGTTTATCTTTGCTTTTGCTTGATCTGAGATCAGGATTGCTACCCCTGCTTTTGTTTGTTCACCTGAAACATAATAGATTCTGCTCCAGCACTTTACCTTCACTCTGTATGTATCTCTGTGCTTTAGATGTGTTTCTTGTAAACAAAATATTTTTGGATTCTGGTTTTTAATCCAGTCTGCTATCTGCTTCTGCTTTATGGGAGAGTTTATCCCATTCACATTAACAATTAAAATAATTAATTCTGTATTTCCTGCCATCTTATTTAACCGAAGTTATGTTTTCCTCTTTCCTTTCCTCTGTCTCTCTTCCTCCCTTCCTCCTCCCCAGTATTTTACTTTTGATGACCATCTCCCTCAAAGAGTCCTCCCTCTTTAGAGCCCCTCTCCCTTTTTTACACCTTTCCCCTAATTCTTCTCTTTTTCCTTCTATTAGTCAATCCCTTTCTTTTCCTCCTTTCCCTCCCACTTCCCTATGAGGGACAAGTTTCTCTGTGAAACCAAATGTGTCTGATATACTCTTTTAGAGCCCAATCTCATGAGAGTAAAATTCATACAATGCTCATTCCCCTCCCTTCTTTCCTTCTATTATATTAGGTTTTCTATGCCTTTTCATGAGATTTTACCTTATTTTTACCTCCTTTTTTCTCCCTTATTTTACCTCCTTTTCCCTCTTTTTCCAGTATGATAGCCCTTCCACCTCTAGTTTCTTTTTCATATTATCAAGGTAAAATCAAATTATACCCCCATTCTTTAAGTATACCCATAGTAGAAATATAGTTTTCAAGAGTTCTTTCCTTTTTACCTTTTTATGCTTTTCTTGAGTTCTATGTTTGGAGGTCAATTTTTTTGTTCAGATCTGTTTTTTTCATTAGAAATAGGTGAAATTCACCTATATCATTAAATGTCCATCTTCTTCCCTGGAAGATAATGCTCATTCTAGCTGGATAGCTTATTCTTGGCTATAATCTAAATTCCTTTGCCTTCTGGAATATCTGATTCCAGGTCCTTTGATCCTTTAATGTGGTAGCTGACAGATATTGTGTGATTCTATTACAGTTCTTTGGTATTTGAATTGTGTCTTTCTAGCTACTTTTCCTTGGTGTGATAGTCCTGAAATTTAGCCATAATATTCCTTGGGGATTTAATTCTGGGGTCTTTTTCAGGAGGTGATTGGTGAATTTTTTCAATGGTGATTTTACCTTCTGTTTCTAAAACATCAGGGCAATTTTCTTTCATGATTTCCTGGAAGGTAGTGTCAAGGTTCTTTTTTTCATCATGGCTTTCAGGAAGTTCAATAATCCTTAGATTGTCTCTCCTAGATTTATTTTTCAGGTCAGTTGTTTTTCCTAGGAGATATTTCATATTTTCTTCTATTTTTTTCATTTTTTTCATTTTTTTGACTGACTCTTGAAATCTTATTGAGTCATTCACTTCCATTTGTTGAATTCTAATTTGTAATGCATTATTTTCTTCAGTTACCTTTTTTAGCTCCTTTTGTAACTGGCCAATTGAATTTTTTTGTTCACTGCAGTCTTTTTCCATTTCACCAATTTTGTTTTTCAGTGAATTGTTGTCTTTTTTCATATCTCTTTTGTAGGCCATTATATCCTTCTTGCCATGATCTCATTTCATTTGCCCATTTTTCTTCTAACTTTCTTTTAAGATTCTTTATTCAATCTTCCAGGAAAGCCTTGTGAAATGGGGACCAGCTTATGTCTCCCTTTTTGGCTTCCTCTGGAGTTGCTTTACCTGTATGAACCTCAGGATCTGGGGTCTGTTCTTCTCACTCTCCATAAAAGCTGTCTATGATGAGAGTTCTTTTCTGTTTTGTAATAATTTTTTTTTAAAGCTTGAGGTCTGTTTAAAGCAGAGGAGAGACAACTGCTTTAATTTGCCCTGGGGCAGTTCAACTGATTGATTTCCGGTGCTGGGCTCTCTGGGCTAGGCCCTGTGCTCTCAGTGGTTTACAATCTACCTTTTACAAAAGGCAGTTCTGCCAAAGCACCTGCCTGCAATTAGGGCAGAATGGCCCAAGAGCCTCACAGGGACTTCCCAGGTGCTTAGAATCTGCCAGGCTGAGTTCCTCCCGGCTTCCTGCCCTGTCTCCTGGAGCTGCTGCCCAAATTAGGCAAACTGCCCGACCCCCTGCCCGTCTGAAACAGACCTGCTCCGGAGCTCTTCCAGGGTAATTTTTGCTGGAAATTTGTTGTACTCCAAATATTTGGGGGAGCTTTGACTCCAGAACCAGTTCAGAGGTTTAATCTGCTGTTGGTTTGAGAGAAGGTCAAAGAGAGTCTTGTCTTCACTCTGCCAACTTGGCTCCACCACTCAATATATAACATGCATATATATATATATATACATATATATATATATATGTATATATATATATATATGTGTGTGTGTGTGTGTGTGTGTGTGTGTTTATATAGATACACCTACACACATAAAACAAATTATAGCTGTAAAACAGAATATAAAGTGAATAAAAGTCAAATAAAAAGTAAATATAAGGAGAAAGCATTTTAGTTTTTAGGATGTCAGGAAAGGCAGAAGATGACACTTGAATTGTGTCTCACAGGATGAGAGGGACATTGTGAAACTGAGGTGGAGGGAATGCATCTCAGGTATGTGGACTGGCCAGTGACCCGGGAGTTGAAAAATCATGTTGGAGGACTAGAGAGGAAACCCCTTTGGCTGTATTACAGAGTTTAGGAGGGGGAATGATGTCTGATATGGCTCGAAAGACAGGTTGGGGCCATGTTATAAGAATTAACCAGAGTTTATATTTTATTGTAGGGGCCACAGGAAGCTACTGGAGTTGAGTAAGAAGTCACATGCTCAGAGAAGCACTTGAGGCAGCTGTGTTTTGGCTGAACTGGAGTGGTAAGAAACTTGAGGGAAGGAAACCAATTAGGAGGCTATTGGGAAAATCTAGGTGAGAGATGATGTGGATCTGAACTTGGTAGTTTTGTGACTGGAGAGAAAGTGTAAGATGGGAAACATGGTCTGTAGGGAGAAATGCCAAGAGTTGGTGACTGATTGGACATGGGGAGTGGGGAAGAGTGAGGATAATGCTGAGTCAATCAGGCTTTAGTCACCTTAGCTTCCTAATCTATAACCATGGGAAGTTGAAGTCGCCTCTGAGCTCCCTGTCAATACTAAATTTTCAATACTATAATTTCTTTGTTCAAAGAATTCAGTCTCCTTTCCAGTTCCAAATGATTTCTTTTTACTTTGCAAAGGTGAATTTAGCTCACAAATAAAAGATGGAGTAAGATATAGAGCATAATCTTTCATATTTGCTTTGGAATAGGTGGTCAAAATCTTTGATTCTTTCATTCTTTCATCAGCATTTAGATCCCTTCAGGATTGCACTAAATTTCACAGTGTTCAGGGTGCCTTTAATCAGACTATTTAAATTGGCACCTGGGGCTCTGCCTAACTCATGAGGAGTTAGGTATACCACCTGATGGTTTTCTCTAATTCAGGTTTTCTTAATGATTTCTACTCATTGACTTGTTCCCCTCACATTTAACTCTTTAGGGAGTAATAGGCAACTGCAACTTTCCTTAGATAATTTTAAAATAGTTTTTTAACCCTTATTCATAAGCTGCAGGTAATTTGTCAGCATCTCTTTTTTGATCTCTTTAGGACCTCTATCTCATCTCCTGTAGATATGTTACCCAAAAGTCTAATTTTCTGGATATTGATCAGTTTTGTTCTATGGCATCAAGAACAGGGATACAATGGTGTCAGAAAAATAAAAAAAAAATAAATCATATAGGAGGCAAGGGGATGATCCATGGTTAAGGGTGGGATAGAGGGAAGCAGGCTGCAATCCATGAGGAACCTCAAGGATGAAGAGTAGAAAAAGAGGTCTGTAGAGAAATCTATGCTAGAAAGAGAAGATTGACTGGTCATGTGTCATGGGCAAGAGCAAGGGATGCCAAGTGGGTTGCTCCACTATAGCCACAGGATTTCAGGAGAGAGGAGGACCTTGACCACATTGAAACAATACCCTCTTAGGGGTATCCTGTTAGGAAATCCTATGAGGAAATGGACAAAAGTAGGATGGGATGGAGAGGCTTAAGTTGTGGGATGTTGCATTGGGGAGGACTTTCTAAACTATGAGATTTGCAACTCCACTTAGAGATTTGTATCCAGTTTTATTTAATGCATATTCTATACTTTTTTTTGCCCAAAAGTGCTCTACTGATGACTAACCATTTCTGGATATAATGCTACCATAAACATCACCCTGATCACCCTTACCATTGTACTCTCCCTTTCACAAACAAATTAAAATATATAGTGTGCATAGCTGACAGTGTATGCACTATTTTGCTGCAGTCACCAATCTTTCAATTGAGAAGGATGCATAAGAAAAATGTATATAAGATTGCAAAATGCTTCACATAATTTAACTCATTTATACTGCAGAACAAGTTTATGCAATAGCATTATTATTAATAGCATTTTATAGATGAAAAAACTGAGACTTAGTTATGGGAATTATCCAAAATCATAAATCTACTTAGAATCTGAGGGCAAATTTCATGTCCATTTTTCTTGACTATAAATCTAGAATTTTACCTCTTAGTATCTTAATTTTCATCTTTCTGAACTGAAATGGAATGGTATTGAAAATCCTTACTAAAGGAATGATCAACCAACTGAATAAAGAGGAACTTGTCAAATACCATTTCCAGGGCCATCTTGCTAGTATATATCAGAGACAACATTTGAACCCAGGTCTTTGTGGCTTTAAGACTGACTCTCAATCCACTCTCCAGATTGCTCTTTGCATAAATGGAGTTAGGTCTAGATCATTACCTGTTCCAATAAACCAAACCAGACCAAACTTTCAATATCAAATCTTTTAAATACAATTGACCCAATGTCTTTGTTCTTGTTTTCAAATGTAATTCATCCCATATCCTTTGCAGGGAGACATAATTAAAATAATCTTGGTTCATGACATGTGAGATATAGTTAAAAAAAACAGCACAAAGATACCTACTATCTTTGGAGTTAGAAGATCTAGATTTAAATATAACATTTAAATCTATCCTCATGACCTTGGACAAAGCACTTAATCTATTTAGATCTTTATGAATATGAAATATAGGAAGGCTGATTAAGATATCGTCTCTAGCTCTAAGTATATGATCCTGTGATACCTTTCCCCCACCCCTTGCAATTGAACTGCTGGTCCCTCACCTATTCTTTGATCTATATTTAAAAAAAATATATGCCATATTCTTTACATATTGTTGTTCTTGGTAGAATCTAAGCTCCTTGAGGCTAGGAATTGTTTAAGGTTTTATCTTTTTGTTCTAGCACCTACTACAGAGCCTGACACACAATAAAGTAAGTTTTGATTGATTCATTACTTTTTGCTTGTTTGCTTCTTTTTCTCTCAATATTACTTTATTTTTCCAAATACATGTAAAGATAGTTTTCCACATTTTTATCAGGTTTTGTGTTCCAAATTTTTCTCCTTTTAAACATATTTCCATATTTGTAATATTATGCAAGAAAAATCACACTTTCCGCTTCTTTTTTGCTTGGGTAAGAGAGCAGAAATCTAGAAAGAATGATTCACTTAAAATGCCATTTCTTGTTCCCAGACTCAATTTCCATATAAGGTGTAAAGAAATAAATAGATATGGACTTCTGGATCCTCAGAAGCCAGTTTTGAATCAATTAATCAGTCAATCATTTATTAAGAGTTTACTATGTGCCATGCACTGTGCTCTCTGCAGGAGTCTTAATTTGATGGTACTTTCTATCACATTTCTCTTTCTATTTCTCTACTGGGGACTAAGACACGTTCAAGGGCCCTGGCTCCATGATGTCCTATTGAGTTGACAAAGAGACTGGAACCAACTCCTAATGATGTCTATAATTGTTCAAATATTTATTCAACTTTCTGGTAAAAAAAAGTTTTTGAAGAGGCAGATCAATATAATGCCCTCTGTACCTCTTTATAAAGGACACTGTAAATACATGCTGATGTTGTTTATTAATTGTTCATTATAAAAAGTTTTATCTGTGCTGGAAACTGAGAAAGAGATGGAAGAGACAAAGGACAGATGACAGCCTAATAACTGTGCCTTGATGATTACCGGATGACCCAGGACTATCTTCCCAGGGGACACGTGATAAATACTTGATGATGATTAGGAATTTGTGATTGCAAATATGAATTTACCAGAAATGTGCATGCACCCACACATGCTAACTTGGCATTTAAATATGAGGTTTGCTTAATGGTATAGGAAAGTTCTAAATGAGAATTTAAAAGCTAGTTCTGAAACATTTTCATGCAACCTTGTATACATCCATAGTTAGATCAATCTACTGGTTTCCTTTCCTCCAAAATTAACAATTGCATCTTATCCCCCAAATGTGTCAATAATCTAGATTTTTAACTCCTTCTTTGAAGAAGAAACAGCCCTTTAAACAGAAAGACACAGAGAGATATACAGAGAGAAATATAGAGAACAGGAGATAGAGGGAAACAGAAATAAAGAGAGAGAGATAGAGTTAAAAACCCAGGAATTTTAATTTCTCCATGATTACCTTCTTTATTCATCTTTCTAACTATGAAGTGGTAGACTGATTGGGATATTGGCATTAGGGGGCACAGAGCAACATGTTATGACCTCTCCCATACTCTGTGGATCAAATTCAAGACCTGGCTTCAGATCCTGTTTTTGACACTTACTGGGTATGGGACTTGAGGAGGTCACTTGATCTCTCTGGGTCTCAGTTTCTTCATCTATAAAATGAGGATAATGATGCTTATAATACCTCAGCAGGTCATTGTTAGGATAAGATAACATAGCTAAAGTGCTATGTAACTGTTAATATTACATGCTCTGATAAATGTTTTCATTACCAAGAAGGTGGAGTTGATATTTTCATACTTTGGCATCAGTGATGATCTAGAAATGAGTACTCTTTTCATAGACACAGAAAACATCAATCTCTTTTTTAATTAAAATTTTTTAGTGTTTTTTATTAAAGCTTTTTATTCACAAAACATATGCATGAGTAATTTTTCAACACTGACCCTTGCAAAACTTTCTGTTCAAATTTTTTTCCTCCTTTCCCCCACCCCTTCACCTAGATGGCAGGTAATCCAATATATGTTAAATATGTTAAAATATATGTTAAACCCAATATATGTATACATATTTATACAGTGATTTTGCTGCACAAGAAAAATTGGATGAAGAAGGAAAAAAACTGAAAAAGAAAACAAAAATGCAAGCAAACAACAGAAAGATTGAAAATGCTATGTTGTGATCCACATTCAGTTCCCACAGTCATCTTTCTGGGTGTAGATGGCTCTCTTCATCACAAGATCATTGGAACTGATCTGAATTATCTCATTGTTGGAAAGAACCACATCCATCAGAAATTCATCATTGTATCATCTTCTTGTTGCCATGTATAATGATCTCCTGGTTCTGCTCATTTCACTCAGCATCAGTTCATGCAAGTCTCTCCAGACCTCTCTAAAATCATTCTGCTGATCATTTCTTATAGAACAATAATATTCCCTAACATTCCTATACCACAATTTATTCAGCCATCCTCCAGTTGATGGGTATCCATTCAATTTCCTGTTTCTAGCCACTACAAAAAGGACTGCCACAAGCATTTTTGTATATGTGTGTCTCTTTCCCTCCTTTAAGATCTCTTTGGGATATAAGCCCAGTAAACACACTGCTGGATCAAAGGGTATGCACAGTTTAATAGCTTTTTGAGCATAGTTCCAGATTGCTCTCCAGAATGGTTGGATCCATTCACAATTCCACCAACAATGTTTTAGTGTCCAAGTTTTCCCACATCCTTCCAACATTCATCATTATCTTTTCAAAAGCCTTCTCAAAGGTCCAGTTCTAGTTCATGTGTTCCCACAAATCAACCAGGGAGCAGCTATTAAATCCTCTGTATTTTTTTTTCATTTTTATTTTAATACCTAAGTAGGTACCAATGGATACCCTGAATTTTCTGTAGCTTAACTTCAATTTTATCATAAATCTGCTCTTCTCTTTTTCTCGTTATATACTTTCTCTATAATATAATTTATTTTACTTGGGATGACAGAGGACTGCATCCTAATGGCCAGATAAGTTCAATTACTCAACTAAGGTCATACAGGTTGTAAGCACAAGATATATGATTTAAATGTGAGTCTTAAAAGATAAGCATCCTTTCTGGCCATGTGCTGTGGTCCATGTATCATCATGAGCATTTCTATTGCATATTACATTGTTTGCATTTTTGTACTTCTGAGATTATATACCCCATGATTTATAGTCACAATGAATCAGAGAATCTCAGAAGTGGAAGGAACTTTAGCAGTTCACTGATCAGAAGATGGAAAGGGCATTAAAAACCACTTATCCCATCTCCCTTGGTTTATAGATAAAGCACCCAAAGAAGTTAATTGACTTGTCCAGGGCCACACATATAATAAGTGTCAGAGTTAAGATTTGAACTCACTTTCTTTGCCTCTAGGTTCAGTTCTTTCCCCTAGATCTTGCTCTCTCTCCATCCCAATTATATCTAAATGAGACTCTGTCTATATCATACCAGACAAATGATCATCTAACTTTCACAAAACATCACCAGAATGATATTTGTGTAATTGATCCCAGGGAGATGCAGAGAACCTCAATTACTTTTGAAGCCATTAGGTTTATCTGAATTGAAATAAACAGAATATAGAAAGGAACCCAAATAGGAATTAGTTCTGATGCCTTTTGATTCAATTCAAATTGAGCCAAATCACATTATTGTTTAGTTGCTTTAGCTGAGTCCTGCTCTTTGCTATTGGGTTTTCTGGGCAAAGATACTGGAGTAGCTTGTTATTTCCTTCTTCAGATCATTTTACAAATGAAGAAACTGAGGCAAACAGGGTTTAGTGATGCATATGGAGACAGAGCTAGTATCTGAAGCTGGATTTGAACTCGGTCTTCTTGACTTTCAAGTCAAGACAATTCAATCAACACATATGTAGCTATATAGGGCTATTCTTTTCCCCCCACACCCTTTTTTTGGGGGGGGGCGAGGATCAGATGTGATTACATTGACATTTCCAGTAGAGAAACTCACTTGATAAAAGAATTCTCTGAGGCCCAAGAAGTCAGAAAATCTTTTCCAGATCATATAGACTGGTACCAGATGATTTAAAGAAAAATGAAGCAATTTCTTTCTTCATAGAGCGGGTGATTTGATAACCATCAAAGAATTGTTCTTAAATTCTGAATGCTAATGTTTGCTTTATTCTCCTTATCATACTCAGTGTTAAATTAGTGTCTGTATGGAGAATAGCATTTTTCAAAGTGATTGACCTCTTCAATTGATTTTGATGCATTAAATAGGTTTTCGAATGTAGGAGAGATGACCTGGTTCTGTAATAGGACTGTAAGCCAGAAATCCTCATTTAGTTTTTCTGCATATTTGCCATATTCCCCATAATCAATGGGGACATGAAAACAACTCTCATAATTTGGCCCGAGAAACTAAAATATTGAAAAGGTGCTAAACTACTAGAAAGGAGAGATTGCCACATGGATTAGAACAAACTCAAGGGGATTCTCTGCTGTCAGGCTTGGTTGTCCACTAATTTCGAGCTGGCATTTCATCCAGAAAATCCCTTAGTGCCAATGAGTTCCACGTTTTGATCAATGCATTCTGTCATTTAGGAGAATTCCACTCTCTTTCCTTTATCCCCTCCCAACTGGAAGGAAAAGTGCCCTCTCAATGAGTCTTGGAAGTAGCAAACCTCTTCCTCCAAAAGAGTGGGATATTTATTCAAGGATTTGGTAGATATGGCAAGACACATTCCCCACAGCAGGTGCTACAAATCTTGATGGGCTTCATAAATCTTACTGAGCAGTAAAGGGGTTAAGAGTCTCAGGGTAAGATTCAGTGGCTGAGAGCCTTAGGAATGGTAATTTTTCTTTCTTTAACTACCCCCTTAAGAAACACTGGGAGTGATTCTTACTACCTCTGTAACTATAGCTCACCTAGTTGTGGCAGGTGCTAAAGTAGGTTGGGGCTATTTTTGGAGGATCTGAAAGGGACATGTGATGTCTGCTGGACATGGAGCCTCCTTTTGCATCTGCTATGCTTTCAGATGTACAGGAGGAACAAATGGAACAAAGCAAAAGAGACTGACTTGCCTAGAATGTGATCTCAGCTTAGCTTGGATGGTTTCTGAATGGGAAAGTCAGAAAATCTGAGTACCATTGCCATTTTGGCCACTTTCTGGTTATATGACCTTTGGCAACTCACCTCAGGTGTTGGGCTATAATTCATTCTCTGTGAAATGAGGGAATTGGACTAGACAAATTATATGGTTCCTGCCAACTCTTAGTCCTAAAATGTACCTGTTGCAACCAGTTTAAGGATTCATCACTCAGAACAGCTGTGCATGTATCCTCTGGCTGTACCTTATTGGTCACTAGGATTCTTTTAATTGGTTGCTGAGTGAAACTCTAATATATATCTATATCCACATAATATGTATACTATAATAGATAACCATATATATTATATATATCATACATAGTATATTATATTTATAAATGTATATATCTCTATATCCATCATCTATCTGTCTATCTGCCTATCTACCTACCTATTATCTCCTCACTTATCTGCTCTGTGAATGTAATCCATAGGTTTACAAGTTTTCTTTCCTGTTGACCTCAAACTATTTAAGAAGAAGGGTAGTGGCTATTGGTGTATCTTTGGTAGTAGTAACAGCAGTGTTAGCAGTGACTGCCTGGATGAAAGAGAGTAAGAGAGAACAAAAGAGAAGAAGAAAAGAAGAAGAGAAGAAGGAGGAGGAGGAAGAAAGAATAACGAGAAGATGGAGAAAGAAGAAGAAGGAGAAGAAGAAGAAGGAAGGAGGAGAAGGAAAAGAAAGAAAAAGAAAAGACAACAAGAAGAACAACAAAGAAGTAGGAAAAAAGCTCATTATAAAGAAGGATCCTCCACTGGTCATTGAATATAGTGAATAAGCAGTCCTATTGAAAATGTTCTAATAAGGCTTGCACATTCATTTTTTAATTCAATGGAATAAATTATCTGATTCTTTTATTATTTGCTGTTTTCTTCCTATGTGGGAATAAAGCTATTTGTTCTATTAATGATCCACATTTTATCTTTGGTCCATTTTACATCTTCCTCTTTTCTTGGGAAGACTTGAAGCAAATAGAATTGCTCCCCAACCATTTGAGCTGGGGTTTGAATTTGAGTATCACGGCATACTATTGAGGAGACAGACAACCTCAGGACAATGATCTCAAGGCAATCTATAAAGCACAGGAATTGACAAAAGTCAACAGCCCCTATGACCTCAACCTGGATATTTCTGCCTAGTCAATAAGCTAAATGTCTTTAGTTAGGAACAAGTGACTCTTTTCCCTCAACTATTAAATCTGTTGGAATGGGGGTGGGAAAAGCTAAATATAATTCTTCCCCATGAAATGGAAGGATGGATGTTTCTTGCTGATGTGTTGCCTTAATATTATTTGAACAATATTAAATCAAAATTGCTACCTGCCTTTTATTAAACATTTTGGAAGAAAGCAGTGATATAGACCCAGAAAAGATAGTGGGTATCATTGCATTTCTTTTACTTACTTCAAAACTCCACCCATGGTTTTCCTGGAACAACAATAACAATAAAAATAGCAACAACAACTACCAGAGTTCTGCATGAAGTCTCTACCGAGAGAGAAGGACTTTCTGAGCAGGTGATGTGAGTTAAATCTTGTAATACATTTTTAACAATGTAGCTCACTACTGTGATGGTCTGAGTCTAAGTTTATTCCTGCCATGGATGTTTTGTATATTTTTGGGAAGGAGTGAGTGAGCCAGGTTATTAGGAGAAAGTCTTGAATTAATTGTCTTTACCATATTATCTGAAAGTAGTATTAGCTCCTCTATGGGCACCTAGTTTGTCCATTTGAACAGAAAATGCTGTTATCATTATTTCTTCTTTCCTTTCTCCTTTTTCTCCTCTTCCTCCTATTAATTTCTTCCCCCCCCAAAAAAATGGGACAATTTACATTTTGCCTTAAAGAGTTTTTATTGTTGATTTCTTGCAAAACAGGCTTTTAAAAACTCAATTGTGTTTTAAATGGAGCTACTTGATTAAGCCTTTAAACCCAAATCATTCTGGCTTTCTTTGAATGGCTCCAGTCCAAGATTTACTGGTTTAGATTTTGATGGCTTAGAATGAATGTAAATAGAAAATATTTTTTCCTATTCTGGCCAGAAACTCTGAGGGTCTTTCTGTCCCAGACTGATTATCTTTGTGATGGTAAATTAGGCTAGCCTTTTGTCTCAGTTCTTACCTATTTCCTAGTCTCTAAATGGAAGATCTTAATTTAAACAAGATCACCCACTGCATTCTGGGGATTGCCATTGTCTTCGTTTTTTGTCTTCTTGTTACTGGGCTCCAATGGCTCTGGGGGACAGAGGGACTTTCACAGCTCTACCTCACTCCAATCCTATTTAGGTGTAAGTCAAGACATCACCCTCCTGTTGTGGGCCATCTTTAAGAACAATGGATCAACAGCAGCAACCACAAGGGTCACCTCTTCTAGGAATGTTCCTCTCTGGGTACTGTTGAATTGACCTGTGATTTCATGGTCATAATCAATTTCTTTACCCGTACATATAAGCAATTCTGCAATTTATACTCATGATAAGTATTCAAGGAACACTGAAAATTTATGTGACTTCCCTATGGTCATTTCCCCATTATTTATCTCAGGCAAGATCTGAACCAGGTCTTCCTGAGTCTGATTCTGACACTAGCCACTGAGCCATCCGTGGCTGCCTTCTGTGGTGATCTGTAACTAGTATAACACTGTACATTCCTAAGCATTTAGGAGGCAGTTAGATGGTTCAGTAGATAGAACATTAGGCCTGGAATCGGGAAAATCTGAGTTCAAATCCAGTCTCAGAAATTTCCTAGCTGGACAAAATACTCAACCTCTGTTTGCTTTAAAATTCCAAATGGGTCAGGAAGGGTTGGACGTGACTGGACAACAACAAATGTATCAGGCTCTATGCCAGGCCCTGGAGACACAAAAGCAAAAGTGAAATAGTCCCCAACCATAAGGTGTTTATAATCTACGTGGGAGAGACAAAATGTATGTAGATGTGGTTGTTTAATCATTTCAGCCAAATCTTCCTGACTCCATGGACCTCTGTTCTGGGTCATTTTGGCAAAGAAAATTGGAGTGATTTGTTATTTTCTTTTCTTGTGGCAAATAGAGATTATGTGATCTGTTCAAAATTACATATCTAAGAAGTTTTTGAGACTGGACTTGAATTCAGGTCTTCTTGACTCAGTGTACCACCCAACTGCCTTCTGTATATAGATAAGTATAGAGCAAAATGCTTACAGGATTTTTTGAAGGGGGGAAAGGTAAGAACAGTTTCACCCTATCTGTGTCAACTTATTTTATGTTCTTCTTCTTGTATATTCTATATTCTAATCAAAGTGAATGATTTGCTATTTTCCTGGGATTCTAATTCCAGTCATAACATATTCTTTGAGAAACAATATTCTGTTAGTAGGGACAACAGATGCATAGGTAAATATAGACAAAATATATAGAGAATAAATTCTAGGTCAATTTATGGGGGAACAAAAAAAATTTTGTTTACCAGGTGTCACTTTTGAGCCTAGTTTTGAAGGAAACAACAGATGCTAAGAAGTAGAGATGAGGAGTGAGTAGATTTTAAGCACTGTAAAAGCATAAAATTTGGAGATAATTTTTTTATAAGTGTGTCCCTGATCCTTTCTAGGGACATTATGAATCTTTGGTGATGGGAATTTCCTGTTGGAAAACAGGTTTTGTGGTGAGACGAATATATAATAAAGTTTGCAAAGTGTTTGATAAATATTATTACATTTGATTGTCACAACAGCCCTAAGAGGTAAGTGCTATTATTACCTCCATTTTATAGATAAGGAAACTGAGGCAAAGAGAGGTTAAGTGGCTTCCCCAGAGTGAGAGAGCCAATATCTGAAGTGGGATCTTATCTAAAGTTATCTGGATTGTGGGTTCAAATCCTAGCTAAATATAGAGTATTTCTTTAAAATACATCAGGAGGCTAGATCCTTATCTTCCCATAAGAGATGCAACATTGAAAAGCCATTTCTGTCTCAACTGATGTCCTTTCTAGAGCGCCCCAGCTTCATGATACATGGCAAGGACTGAAAGCATGGGGGTCCAAAACTCTGCTCAAGCTGCTTTTTATGAGGACAGATTCTGGTGGGATCCAGCTGTAGCTCTCATTCATTTCCCTCCCACCAGTTTCACCACTCTCAATGAAAACCAGGATTGGGAGGAAAATGAAATGTGCTCTTTCTGACGAGTGCATCCATTTTTAACCACATCTGTCACTATAGATTAGTGTCGCAAAGCACTTTAATGATGTTGCTTGGCTCCCCGCTCCTTGTCGGACATAGGGTAGTGAGATTAGTCCAGGGGGTTGTAGAAAGTGAACAAATCTTTCCCTTTTTCCATTTCATAGGAGCCATTAAATGTATATTGCCATCTGAACCACGATGAGGCAAGGCCGTTTTCATAATTCGGTAAGTAAATGAATTTGGCAGACCATAGAAAACAGTATTAGCCAAGCATTCTTTTTAACCCTTTGGAGAGCAAGGGCTTTCTAGAAGCCAAAGTTTCTTTTGCCAGTCTCCCAGCTAGGGACACTGTATTGGTGTGCTAGGGATTCCACTCTATAAATGGGAATTACTTGGAACTGTATCATTCATTCAACAAACATTTTAGGAGTCATTCTGGATTGGTGAATGTGCAAAGATTGTAATGTAGGATCAGAGATTTTGAATGGATGATACTCAGAAGACATCTAGTTTAATCTCCTAATTTTACAGATGAAGAAACTGAGCCTCCCAGATAGTAGGTGATGACTAAAGGTCATATGAGCAGCCTTTTGGAGCTTATAATCTAAAAGACACAAATACAGGGGTGTGCTGGAGTTGATTTGTACCAGCTTGGGAGGGTCAATTATTAAATTTGCAGTGTGAACTTTTACATCTCAGAAATTAGACAATATTATGAACCAAGGCTTGATTTATTGTTTTGTTGATTGTCTAGATTTAAGATTATAAGGAGAAAATGTTAATTGGTATTAAATAGCTATTGCATATGCTTTTTTCCCCCTGGAGAGCTGTTAAATGTTTACCAGCACAATTTTGACTATAGTTGAACATAGTACAGTATAAGTTTATTAGGGATATGTAAAACATAGCTTGAGAGGTCCAAGGGATTGCTAACTAAAGAGAGGTAGGAATTGGGGAAGGCTTCCTAGAAGAGGTGGCACTTGAAATGGGCTATAAAGGTAAGAAGTCAATGTTTTCCAGATATAGGAAATTACAATGGGAAAAAGTTTTTAAAAAAGCAAAAAATGAAGATCCAAAAGGCATATAAAATATCCAGGACATAGGATTGGCCAGAGTGTCAAATGCCTACAAAAGAGTAGCATAAGATAAGAATAGAAGAATGGTGTCAAGTTGTGATAAAGTGCTTTGAACTTACATGAGAGGTGAAAGGGAGCCAATGAAGCTCCTTGAGCACAGAAGTTCAGAATGATGCAAAATAGCTATAGTCATATAGTGGATGCTTAACAAATGTTTGTTGAAATGGAAAAAGGATTTTCTGGCAATGGAAAGAGCAGTGAACTGGTGGAGCAGAGAATTGTGCTATTGTAGACATGTGGAAATGACAACTATACTAGTATAATGACTAAAGAGAGAAGAAGTATCAATGTAAGAGATGCTGTAAAGATGGGCTCTGGTAGTTGGTCTGACAGGAAAGATAAGAAAGAGAGAGAGAGAGAAGTCAAAACTAGCTCAAAGGTTATAATAGAAGAGCTGCTGGTGATAGAAACTCACTCTTCATTAATCTTTAGAAGCCGGCTATGGACTAGCTGCTTGAGCATGAGAGAGATGGAGAAGCAGCATCCCTCACAATGCAGGGTAATTGTTGGAGCTCTATGGGGACTATATGGATGCTCTCTTTCATGTGTGAGGGCTTTCCATGCTTCCCTGGGGCTTCATCCATAGCAGGGGCTGGTTATGTATTTCCCATATAAAGTGGCAGTAGGGAATCGATGCTGTTCATGTCCACCTGGGGATAAGGAAGCAGCTAGATCAGAGATCTGAAAAAGGAGGAGCACTATGGGAAATCTACCCATAATGAAATGACTCAAGTCTCCTCCTCACTTTTACAGAAGAGTTCCCTGGGATCCCTAGAGTCAAAGCCAAGACTTTTTACTCTTATGCCTGTAGCAAACTAATAATCCCCCAATCCACATGTCCATCCTTCTGAGAAGCCCAATACCTGACTAATAATCTAGTTATCTATAACTGTATTTATCACTGTTCCCTAATACCAATGCCAGGTCATATTCCTTAGCTGCTCTTATATGAAGTCTTCCTAATTTCCACAAATGATACTTCCTAAATTATCTCATATTCATTTTAGGCATGGATTTTATATGTACATATTCATACTGCAGTTGTCTATCCTTATAGAATAGAAGCCCCTTTGAGAGTTTTTTTCACTATATTTCCAGTGCCTAGCACTGTGAATGGAACACAGTTGGTGGTTAATAAGTGCTTGTAGATTTAATTATTAAATGATTCCTAACCCTTCATATTAGTTCACAGATTAATGCCATTTCTCCCTGTTCCTTAACTAAAACCCATCTCATTTACCCAAATCTTCCTGGGATAGCTAGATAACAAAGGAAATAGAAGATTGGACCTGGAGTCAAGACTTGAGTTCAAATTATGCTTCAGATATTTAGCTGCATGAGCCCTACAAAGAATAATTAAAAAGGGTCAGGAACTGAAGGATGAAGAGAATGTTATCTTTAAAAGAGAAAACATGGTAAAATGGAAAAAGCCCTGGAAAAAATGGAAAAAAAAGAGGACCAGTGTTCATATCCAGACTCTTGCACTATTTATTTGACTGGAAGCAAGTTATTTGCATATTCTAGGCTTTCTTTTTCTACATTTGAAAAATGCGACATGTCTGGCTATATGACCTTAAATACCGTATTCAAATCTAGAAAAAGCTGCTCATCTAGACAGGGGAGTTTGGAAATGGGACTTGATCCTAGGTGTCAAGAAGAGTCAACAAACTGGTTGAGAAATGTGCAACCTGATGTTATGGTAAGAAGTTGAATGGGCTGAAAATAGCAGCATTAGCTAGATTGACTGACAGGGGAGTTGAGGAAGATTGATGGATTCTTCTAACATGGGTTGTTCACATATTTCTACTTTCTTCCTTCTACCTTATGAATAATGATCATGTCTTTACATAAAAGAATTCTGGTCATTCACAAGTGGAAAGGTGTGATCATTTAGCCATTGGAATTCTCTGAGGTAACCCTGGCAAGTAATATGATGCTTTCTACAAGGGCAAAACCTGTTATTGGTTAAATCTTCCTATAATTCTCAGTAGTATTATTTCCAAATTTCTTTCCCCAGTTTGGAGCTAGAGGGGCATCAATGGGTATTGATTGTGAGGTTTGGAGCAAGGCATCAGGGAGGGCCTGAAACTGAAGCTGGAGTTTCTGGTTCAATATTACAATTTCCCTGCCATCTTTCTCCCTCTCTGTGTTGTTGCCTTGATCTTCCAAAGAGCTGTTCTGTTGACTTTCCTAACATGTAGATTGGATTGTGCCATCCAGATCTCTAAAGGTTGGATGTCTTCTCTATTGAAACTCAATTCATCTCATTATGAACCATCCATAGCCATCTTCTTGACTTGTGTGACTCTGCATCTCTCCCCACAGTAGGTTTGTTCTGGGTCCTTCCTTTAGATGTATTGATATGGGTGTATCCTCCATAAGCTTTTGCTGTACAATCAGCCTGCCTCCTATTGTGGTCATATATTTCTTTAATGATCTATTTTATGCTGCTTTTTCTGCAATAATCTATTTTACACTGCTTTTTCTAACTCTTGTCCACACTGGAATATATAGATGGATGGATGGCCTATTGAAGTTGATCCATTAGTTTATTTGTCTTGGATGTTCCCAGTAAATAAATAATGTAACTGAGCCCAGACTTTAAGAGGAGGAAAAGGGAGTTATATTTCATTATAGAAACTGTACTGAACTTTCATTGACCCCGAGCTTCTTCTTTGACCAAAGCCCTATTCTTTTAGATTAGTATTCACTGAGAAATTAGAATTGTTTTTGACCCAAAGTATGGGAAATATGTTGTGCAGGAATAAATTGTAGCCTATTACCAGCTGTTTTGGAAATTCATTCTTTTATCCAGAATCTTAGGTAGTATAAGTTAGAGAGAATTAGACTGAAACAATTAGCTAAGTGACTTAGTGGATCTGATGTTTCTCTCAAAGAATGGAAAGTATGAGTTCAAATTCTGTCTCAGACATTTACTATGTGATATCAGGGCATGTTAATTTAACTTCTCTCAGCCTTATCTGTAAAAGGGGGATAATAATAAAATTTACTTTACAGGATTGTAGTGAAGCAATATAAAATGCTTTGCCAACCTTAAAGCATGATAGAAAGGGTAGTGGGCATTATACAGTGTGTTAGTTCTCCTTTCCAGCTTTGTTCCATCTTGTAAATTGAGAAAATGTGAGAGTTATACCTATATTGAAGTCATGGGTATAAATGTTAGACTGTTCAGGGCCAAGTACATTTCCCTAGGCCATTATATGGGAATCTCCCTTTTCAGGTTGATAATGATTAATTAACAATTACTTTTTTGGTAAGGCCATTCAATTAGTACCAAATCTATTTATTTTTTCTGTCATCTGGTCCAGATCTTTCCATACTTTCCTAAAGTTTAGCATAGGATAATCTAACAAATTGTTTGTAAATTGTATCTTTATTACAAATTGATTCCTTGAGTTTAATAATCTTGTCAAAAAAGGAAATAATTGGCAAGTCCTATTCTTTGTAATTACTACAATCTTTTATATACACACACATATAATATACATAAGTGTCTCTATATATACATGTAAGTATGCACACACATATGTCTCTCTCCATATATATATATATATATATATATATATATATATAAACTTTCCAGTTAATAATATAGAATGTTATAGTTTAAATAATTTCATTTGGGATATCTGTATCTATATTGATATAGATATATTTGTCAGGAATCAAAGGCAATCTCATTTATTTAGAGTTTATATGTTTTGGTATACCATTCATTTATCTTAAAAAAACAAGACAATATTTGTCCTACTCTGATTTTTTACATTCTATCCAACTTTCAAAGACAAAATATTGTCTCATAAAAAGTTTTATAGAAACATGACATAGGCATATGGGACTGATGCTTTCCTGATTGACTTTAAAAATGTCACATTCAGGATTTTTTGTGCCTTGGTTTTCCTTCCTGTTTTTACTACCTTAATAATCTACCCCACAATAACCTTAAAGCTGTTTCATCTTCAATATGGAGCTCTTCTTCATAACCTTAGTCTAGTCCAGCCGCTTGATTATTGTTACTCTCTACTTCCTCATATAATATATCTAGGTCTTTTTCATTGGATTCCAAACATAGTATTCTTGATCAAAAGTGAAAGAGTTTGTTATAAAAATCTTTATAGATTTTCCCCCTTTGGCAACAGGGACTCTGCAGAGTTTCGAGCATCAAAGTGTCAAGATAAAGTCTGTTCAAAAAATCAGTTAATATGGTATCAACATGGATAGATAATTTAGAAAGGAGATTTATTATTAGGTTACTGTAATGTTTTCTGAAAAGTTGCAATGAGGGCCTCTATTTGAAGTAGGATGTAGCAATGAGAATAGAGATAAAGCAAGAAGTTTCAGAAATTATGCAAAAATAGAATGTATATAGCTTGTCTGAATGAATATAAAGAATGATGATGAGGTAAAAGTGAGAGTTAAGGAAGGAGTCATGAAAAAAGAGTTATATAAGGATAATACCTTCTTTCTTTTTGCCTCCTATATAAATTGGATAGTGAGGCAGAGTTGTAATATTTTTGCTTCATTCTCTTTTCCATTGTCATTAGAGCTATTAGAGCTACATGGCAAGAGAAAAGTCAGATGGTGGGCAATGGCACAACATCCAATGGGTAACCATGGCATCTTCAAGGTCTAACTAAGCTCTAAGCTTGCCACGGGGTCTGCTTCTGCCATCTTCATGGACTGTTGGAACAAATTGTTCTTACCTGCCCTTTTCATTAGGGAAGTCTTCACATGTTTAAAATAAATACCTTCTTCTCCCAATTCATCATTGGATTTGAGACTTGTTGGTTATCCTCAACTTGGTTTAATCCATCTTTCAAAAAGTTTATTAGGCTATGGTCACTATGCATGTTACAGTTTCTTGGAGCTGGAGGTGAAAGTTGGGTGGCAGGTGGACAACAAAAGTGGGAAGCAGCCCTGAAAAGGATGGCTATACATCACACCAGAGTTTTCCTGAACATCCCAAAACTAACCCCAAGGTTTTCAACATGGAAGACTAGGTAGTGCCAAATAAATAATGATGTCAAGAAGAAGAGAGCATTTTCATATTGAGATATTATCTTTGTTTTTGCACATTTGGAGTTTGAGGTACTAAAGATCATCTGTGCAGAAATGATAACTAAAGTTATACCATTAAATAGTCAAGAGATAAAATGAAGGAGAAAAGAAAAGAATGTCAGTGAAAAATGGAAGTACTTGCCTTAATAATAATAGCACGCCACCATGACCACTACCAATAACAGTTAACATTTATATTGTATTTATTATGTGCCAGGCAACTGTGCAGTTTATGGTTACTATTGCATTTGATTCATACAACAAGCCTGTGAGATATATACTATTACTATCCCTATCTGACACATGAAGAAACTGAGAAAAATAGGTGACTTCCCTAGGGTCCCACAGCCAAATATCTAAAGTTGGATTTGAACTTGGGTCTCCCTCACTCCAAGCCCAGCACTCTATCCATTTATCTGCCCAATGAGAGCAGGAACAAGTAGTGAAAGAGACAAAGCAGTAGGAAAAATTATTCTTACTATTTTACGGATGAGAAAACAGAGATTCAGGTAAGTTAAGTGATTTATCCAGGGTCACACAATTAGTAAGCATTTGAGATAACCCACACATTCAGATTGTGTGTGAAAAGGGCGAGTGTGTGGGAAGAATCAGAATATGGGAAGTGTCAGTGTGTGGAATGGATGGAATCAGGAGGCTGAGGGCACAGCAGGTAATATGACCATAGGAACATTATTTATTTCAAGGGCTCTCAGAACTGTCCACAATATCCTAATAATGAGGATCCTCCAGTTCCTGGCCTGTAGTCATCACATTTCTACACTGAATAACAAAAGATGCTTAGTATAGTGGATGATGAAACAAAAATACAGTTGTTTTAATTTGAAAACTGAGATCTGTAATAGAAAAGGGCAATTCAGCTTTAAATTGAGTGTTAAACAATAATGAGAGCAAAGAAGATCTTTATCTTTGAAAAAAAGAAGGGAATGTGGAAGTTGAGAATCCAACTTTCCCCCAGAGGAACAAGTAGCTGGAAATATACACACACTCAAATAATAAATTGAATTAAATGAAAACAAAATTTCATTTGCTTTGCTTTGCATTTAGAAGGCTTACATCAGGCAAAATGAACTGAAGGCATGCTGGTTTGGTCAGTAGTTGAATATCTAAAGCTTGTGCTTTTTACCTAAATCTTGCATCTTTATTCCATGGCTAATTTGTCAACTTTTGCAGGTATAGCTCCAAACTTCTGCTTGGATAGGCATGAACTCTGTGGTGAGTGTGTGTGTGTGTGTGTGTGTGTACGTGTGCACATGCATGTGTGTACGTACGCATACGCGTGTGTGTGCACATGAGAGAAGAACAATAGAGAAGACAGTGAAAGAAAGATCAAGGAAAGAAGGAAGGAAGGAAGGAAAGAAAGAAAAAGAAAAAAAGGAAGGAAGGAAGGAAAAATGAAAGAAAGAAATGAGGGAGGCAGGAAGGGAGGGAGAAAGAAAGGAAGGAAGGAAGAAAGAAGGAAGGAAGGGGAAGAGAAGAAGGAGAGGGAGACAGAGACAGAAAGAGACAGAGACAGAGACAGAAAATAAAATGGGGGGGATAAGGTATCTGAAACAGAGGTGGCCAGTGGGGCACCATGGGGACAATGATGGGCTATTATTAAGCATTGCAACACAGGGCAAGTCAGCCAAGCTGTTTCCTCTCAGATATGGCTCTCTTCCCAGTGTTAGGGTCTTTGGTGGCAAATCAAATATTCTATTACATTATATTCCAATTTCAGGCATCTCCCTCTTTGGGCTCTTGGGTGGTATATTTTCCAAAACTTCAGAAATATTTTCCTGCTCACCATCTGCCTCAATGACTGGACATATTGGACATTGACACTAGGAGCAAACATCTGTGGCCCAAGGACACCAACCTGCCACTAGCAATAGAAGCCAAGGGATGTCAGACACAAATCTCTCAACCTAGCTTAACCCAGCATGTTGACTATACATGAATGATTTATCTGCCATTTGTATATTTATTTAATGTTGTCTGTGTCAAGACAGTCTGATTTCATCTTAAAGATCTTATTCTCTCTGATCCTCTAACAGGGTAATTTCTCTGTATGGTATTTTTAATTGGTTAAATAGGGCCTACAAATAAGCCTGATATGTGATGGAGATGCAAAAATACTTAGTTGAGACCCAGGAGACCTAGGTCCTCATTCCAAAGCTACTAGCTGCCATCAAATAAGACTTTAAATGTCCTATAAATAATTTGGACCTCAGTTTTTAAAGTGATAAATTGAGGTATTTGTAGTAATTTAGTTTGGAGAAAAGAAAACTTTTGGAGAAAGGCATTATAGTAGTTTAAAAAACTTTCCAACTGTTGTTAAGTGAAAAGGGATTAGTCCTGTTCAGTTTGGCATTAGAAGGCAAAACTAGGAGTGAAGGATAAAAATTTAATAGACAAACATTGTGAAGAGGCAAAATTAAAGGGAATAAGCCTTTTTTATTTAGGGTTATCCAAAGGTAGAATGGTCTTTTTTGTAATGTAATGTGTTTCCTTTCATTGGACACTCTACTATGCTACTTGTCCTATAATATTGTAGGAGGGATTACTGAGATGACCAAGAGGGTTCCCTCCAACTATATGATTCTGTGACCTGATAATCTCGAAGGTCTTCTAGCAGTAACACTCATTTGATACATTTGTACATGAATTGATATCATCATATTTTTGTACCAAATTTATCCAAAGTAAGAATAGTAATCCATGGACTCTGAGCTCTCAGCAATTGTTTTGTTTTCTCCTTCTCTCCCTTAAGAAGTTTCCTATGTATTTGCATAAAATAGAAAAAGAGAAAATCAATGAATTGGGCTTGCAACTAAAAAAGCTAGAGAAAGAACAAATTAAAAACCCCCAATCAAATACCAAACTTGAAATCCTAAAAATAAAAGGAGAGATTAGTAAAATTGAAAGTAAAAAAACTATTGAATTAATAAATAAAACTAAAAGTTGGTTTTATGAAAAAACCAACAAAATAGATAAACCTCTAGTTAATTTAATTAGAAAAAGGAAAGAGGAAAATCAAATTGTTAGTCTCAAAAATGAAAAGGGAGAACTTTCCACCAATGAAGAGGAAATTAGAGCAATAATCAGGAGTTATTTTGCCCAACTGTATGCCAATAAATTTGATAACCTAAGTGAAATGGAGGAATATCTACAAAAATATAGATTGCCCAGATTAACAGAAGAGGAAATAAATTACTTAAATAGTCCCATTTCAGAAAAAGAAATAGAACAAGTCATTAATCAACTCCCTAAGAAAAAATCCCCAGGACCAGATGGATTTACATGTGAATTCTACCAAACATTTAAAGAACAGTTAACTCCAATATTATATAAACTATTCGAAAAAATAGGAAATGAAGGACTCCTACCAAACTCTTTTTATGATACAGACATGGTACTGATACCTAAACCAGGTAAAACAAAAACAGAGAAAGAAAATTACAGACCAATCTCCTTAATGAATATTGATGCAAAAATCTTAAATAAAATATTAGCAAAGAGATTACAGAAAATCATTCCTAGAATAATACACCATGACCAAGTAGGATTTATACCAGGAATGCAGGGATGGTTCAATATTAGGAA
>JAJPUD010000943.1:238989-317045 GCA_023553655.1 Myrmecobius fasciatus
AAAAGAAATAGAGAGAAGGTTTCAGAGTGGAGAATGAACTCTACAGCACTCTTTGGTATCAATCTGTGATTGCTGAAAATGGCCTTGTCCAGACATTCCACAATCATTGACTGACATGGGGAGAAGTGATTAGCATTTAGCATAACTGTTTATTTATTCAGTTTCTATATCTGCTTTTAAATTATTCCACCATGATTAGTTATTTCACTAATAGGTGAGACAACCTGTTGTTTTGAATTGCCTCAGCACGCATCAAACTCAACAACTGGTCTTTTAAGGAAAGAAAAGTATATGTAAATCCAACTGAATATAGTAGGAAAGGGTATGAGTCAGAGAGCAGTGAAAAAAGCTTTCTGACATTTTTAGGTCATAGGATGACCATAGAAGTCATTTAGTTTAATTCCTTCATTTTAAAGATAAGAAAACTGACTCAGAAAGGGAGAAGTTATTGATCCCTGGTCACGTGGATAATAAGTGACAAAGCCATCATGATTTGATTCCAGAGCTTATGAATCCAAAGACAGTTCTTTTTATACCATACAACAATGCTTTTAGGATTTTCTGTGGAGGATCCCTAGCATTTAGTACTATTCCCTACTTTAAGATGTGGGGCACTAGGAAAGTCTTTTAGTATGTATCCTTTCTGCATCAGAATAGTATATTTGGAATAATTCTCTCTCTACTAGGATAGAGAAGACATGCCAGTAAGGTACATGGGGAAAAAAGAGTCAATTTTAAAAATAAAAATACTAATTAAAATGCATAAGTATGTAATGAAGACACTAATTACATTGATATTATTTTTGTGATGACAAAAAGGCATCATAATACAGTGGATAGAAAGGTATCCTTGGATTACTTGCCATCTAGGGGAGTGGGTGAGGAGAAGGAAGGAAGAAAAAATTGGAACACAAGGTTTTGCAAGGGTGAATGTTGAAAACTATTTATGCATATGTTTTGAAAATAAAATGTTTTTTAGTAGTTAGAGCACCAGCCCTGAAGTTAGGAGGACCTGAGTTCAAATGTGACCTCAGACACTTAACACTTCTAGCGGTGTGACGCTGGGCAAGTCACTTAATCCCAATTGCTTCAGCAAAAGTAAATAAATAAAAATAAATAAAACACTATACACACACACACACACACACACACATAAATCCCTAGTTCAATTGGTATTGTCAATTAACTTTTGTAGTGTTGTCATCATTATTACACTAACACACTCCAGATATAAACAGGGAATATTCCCCCAGATATTTATTTCTTATTTCTCTAGAAAGTACTCTATAATCAAATCTATAAAAGCATTTTGTGTACTTTGGCATGTTGACTCCTAAATATTTTATGAATTGTATAATTATGTAAATAAGAATTCCATTTTCATAAAGTTTTCTTTGCCTTCCTCAAAAAAAAAGAAAGGTATCCTTGGGGTCTGGAAGACTTGGGTTAAATCACTTCTTGGACATATACTTGGCTCTATTCATGTCGTTTCATCTTCAGTTACCTAGGCAACACTTTAAGATTAAAAAAAAAAGTTGTAATGTAGAGTGAGAGTCCACAGTAATAGCAGTTTGCTCACCACTGGAATTGCAGGTTTATTATAGAAATAAAATACTTTATATACATCATCTCAATATAAAATTGTTTTCATGCTAAAACAAGTTTTTCTCCATTAGCATATCAGGTAAATGCATTAAGGACTTGTGCTTTCATAAGTATGGGTATCATTTAGCATTTCTTCCATCGAGCAGGTCCCACTTTATGACTTGGACAGCTGCCTGAGATCCTATCAGAGGAGAGATTTGATCCCAGATCTCCCCTACTCTGGGCTCAGTATTGTATTCACTATGCCAAGCTATCTCTCATTATAATATTGTTAATTACACAATGATATTATTGAAAGAAATCACTTAAGAAATAGTTTGTTTTTCATGATTTTTGCTAATTTACTTGTAGCAAAGAGCTGGAGTTTTGGATTTGGAGGATTGCCTCTGATACCTCTGAGCTGAGTTCATGATCTTTTGAATTTCTATTTCCCCATCTGTAAAAATTGCAGGGTTGAACTATATTTCCTTTAAGAAATATTTCAATTCTAAATCTCATTTTTTTTCTTTTTTGAATTTAAAATGGGGCTAATAACAATGGGAGTACTGATTAGGATTGTTTTGAGGCTCAAATAATATAATTAATAGAAAGTGCTTTGCAAATCTAAACGTGCTACATCAAGTGTCAGTGATTGGGATTGTTATTTACCAAGATAAATCATGTGTATTTATGGGATTGTTTATTTAATTTTTATTTCTTCTTTTCCATCCCTGAGAACCCCAAGAAGCACAAATGTTCAGTGAAAGTTCCATCTCCCTTCAATTCCTTAATGGCTTAATGGGACACAACACATGCAAACCAAAGCTTGTTTCCTCTCACATGTTTCTATTTCCAAAGGTCACTAATTTCATGCTGAAGTGCTACAATGTGCCATCATTTCCAGGAGTGCTCCTGGAGAAGAACATTAATTGCCTGTGACTATAATTGACTTTATGTGGTAGCCAGGATAGAGTCTGGGAAAACACCCCCCAGAACAGCTGTCAAACACATAACCTGGCAGAAAGGCGTAAAATGTCAACAATCTTCCCTGAACTGAATTGACACCCGATAGGGCCATGCAGACCCAGTGATCAGGAAATCTCTCTCAATGAAATGATTTCCAAATCTGCTTAGTTTAAAATGGTTTCTGTGAAGCAGACAAACACACCACTTTTCTGCTCTTGTTGGTGAGGGGGATTATTCGAAGGAGCAAAACTCCTGTCATTAGGTGAGTGTTTAGAAATTTGCACAATGATTAGGCAGCAATTACATTATTTATCCTACATTTGTTAGCCATTCATATTTATAATTAGAGCTGATTTGAGGAGGACCAAACTGAAAACAAGGACCTCAACCTGCCAAGAATAACTTGCTTTAGCAATTATACACATAATCACCAATGAGTGTTGTGCCTCTGACCCATCTGAACTGAATGTTCAATAGTAAAAGGAAGATAAATTTCCCTGCATGTGTCAATCTTCCTGCTCAATGGTTGTTTGAAATGGAAATGTACAGTACTGACTACAGGAATATGGACTGGACCTGTGATATTCTTTATTATAGGACATTCTCCTCCCTTTCCCTTTCCTTCTCTCTCCTTCTTGTCCTCTCCCTCTCTTCTCTGTCTCTGTCTCTCATCTCTCTATCTGTCTCTCATCTCTGTCTCTCAGTATCTGTCTCTGTCCCTGTGACTCTCTCTCTTTCTCTCTCTCTCTCTCTCTCTCTCTCTCTCTCTCTGTCTCTTTGTTTCTCTCTCTCCCCCCTCTTTCTTTCTGTTTCTCTCTGTATTTCTTTCTTTCCCTGTCTGTCTCTCTCTTTTTGTCTGTGTGTCTCTCTGTCTCTTTCTCTGTTTCTCTCTCTCTCTCTCTCTCTCTCTCTCTCTCTCTCTCTCTCTGTTTCTCTGTGTTTCTTTCTTTCCCTCTCTCTGTGTATCTCTCTTTCTGTTTGTGTGTCTCTCTGTCTCTTTCTCTGTTTCTCTCTTTCTCTCTCTGTGTATTACTGGGTATGTATAGGAGGAGGAAACTCTCCCTACCAATATAGATTGGCACCTTCTCTGCCAGTTATAGCCTCAACAAGTTATCTAGAACAGGTAAGGAATCTTGTTTGGGATGACATAGCAAGTATATGTCATGGGAAGAAGTGTCAGAGGCCAGGTCTCTTGGACCTTGATGACTCTCTTGCCATTATAGTGCTCAAGTATCAGTAGTCACTATATTCAGGGAGAATCAATATAGCATAGCCCAAACTCATGATTCAATAAAGACATAATGCTTATTAATTCAAGATATTCCATCACTTTCAAAAGGGAAAGGAAGCAGGAAAGAAGAAATGAGGGGGAAAATCATGAAAAAGGAAGGAAAAAAGAAGGAAAAGAAAGGAAGGAAACAAGCATTTATTAGACTCCTTCTATGTGCCAGGCACTATACTACTACCCACTAAGAGGGTGTTATGCTTTATAAAAACTATCTCAATTGATTTTCACAATAATCCTGGGAGGTAGATACTACTTCTACCCATATTTTACAGTTCAGGCAAACAAATATTAAGTGACTTTTTCAGGGTCACATAGCTAATAAGCACCTGAGTCTGGATTTGAACTCAGTTCTTTCTGACTCCAGGGTTGCAATGGATGGAGTTCTAGGCCAGAGGTTTTTCCTGAGTTCAAGTGTGGCCTCAGACACTAACTGTGTGATCCTGAAAAGGCCAGTTAACCCTGCTTGTTTTAGTTTCCTCATCTATAAAATAAGCTAGAGGGAAAAAAAGGCAAACCATTCCAGTATTTTTGCCAATAAAACAAAGAGTAGAGCATGATAAAAGAATAACTGAACAACAAGTTGCTGAATCCAACCCTCTGTCCTTTGTACCATTTAATTGCCTTCTGTAGTAGTAGATAGCAGTGATATGGAGGGATAGCTGCAGACTATTAGTTTGTGAGTGCAAGAACAAGGGAACCATCATGGAATGCTATGGGTCTTTTTCATGGGGGCATCTCTAACAAGTAAGAAATGCTTTGGGTTTTGGCTAGGATATGTATTGATATCATGAAGTAAATGGTGGTTAACTACTGTGACAAAATAGGATAAACTTCAGGGAATCCAATTTTGACCTCGTATACTCATCCCAAGATCATGGTGTTAGATTATTTACTGAAACTATATTGGGTAGCTAGGTGGTACAGTGGTTAGAGCACCAGCCCTGAAGTCAGGAGGACCTGAGTTCAAATCTGGTCTCAGACACTTAGCTATGTGATCCTGGGCAAGTCACTTAATTCCAATTGCCTCAGCAAACCCACCCCCCCCCAAAAAAAAACAAAAAACAAAAATATGAACAATTTGGTGGTACAGAGATTGTAAAAGAAAACCATGCTCAGTTCCTTTGTTAGAATCTCATCCAATCCCAATGGCCTTCAGGAAGGAGGAGTCTAACTTTGTATTATGTCTGATAAAGTTACTTCTGACATGGTAATCCAATTGAATGGCAGTGGCTGTGGAACACATGGGCAGTTCAGACGGATTCAGGTAGCCAGAGGGTTGATATATGACAAGATCATTGAACAACAAGGGACATTTTAGAGTTGCAAAGCTCAATGACAATATTTCAAGTAATGATAGCATTAAGAGGTCAGCAATGAGTGACAGCCATGTCTACTATTTCTAGGATATAGCCTTGGGAATGGGTCTCTAAGGTCAAGCAAAAAGCTATGTAAGATCGCCCTGATTCTGCTGCAGATGCTTGAATCAAGTCTTATGACTGATGATACAGTAGACAGATACACTGATCCCAAAGGGTCAAAGGAATACAGGACAAAGATCAATGAATCACTATTTAAGAAAAGTAGCAGAGAATGACTCAAGAGAACTTTTTCTGTAGTCTACTATAACTGTATGCACAAGGGGAACACACATGTATGGATACTAGAGAGAACAGATTCATTTACCAGAATCTGGCCTTCAGTAGACCAGTACTGGCAAAGTGAGATCCAGGTCCCAAACAATCAAATTTCTTTCCTTTCTGGCCCTTTACACAAGGATTTAATAGATACCATTCAGTAGTGACCATGAAGATAAAAAATATACAGTATCTTACTGTGCCAAGTAGAAGCTCCCAGGTGCCAATTGTGTCCTGATCATTTTATGAATAACAGATGCTACATATGAAGAGACATGGTGTCATACTGGAAAGAACAATGGCTATGGCATCAAAGAACCTGGGCTCAAATTTGTCTTTGACATTATTTACTTGACCTTTGGCAATTTTCAGAGGCTTTTTTTCTGGGCCTCAGTTCCCACATTTGTCAAAATGGAGAGGTGCAGGGTACATCATTTTCCAGTATTATAAGTATGATCCTGTGTAGCTCTACAGATGAGAGAGAAGCTCTGGAGCTAAGACTATATTGGAATTTTCTAAGGAAGTTGGAGGTCTCAGTAACAAGTGAACCCTGTTCCTAGACCTAGTGATTAGGACTGATTCCAACATGCTAAAATAATGGCAGAGAATTATGGAGGCCATTGTGTATTCTTTGTTTTTTTAGTGATTCTGCAGGATGAGGCAAAAGATAATCAACAGCAACAATAGGGCAAAAATTCCCTGCATGTTCATTTCTCGGAGGCCAAAATAAAATAGGACATTTTCCAAGAAAATCCAAAGAAACGCAAGTATTCCTCTGCCATGCTTCTGCTTATTATCAAAAGCCAAAGTTTCTTTTCATCTTCTGGCACTCTACTTTTATGCTGTTCTTTAAGATTTATGAACATGAGGGTATCATAACTCTCTCTCTCTTTCTATATATATATATATGTATACATATAAATATAAACTCTATAAAACTACAAAATGTTAAATAAGGGTGGGGGTCACAGGTAGAGGTATCAAAAAAAATGACTGAACAACAATAATATTAAGTCTTGGAAACCTTCTTAGTGCTTAAGAAGGCCATGTGAAAAATTCAGCAATAAGTTAAATATACTAAAAGTCCCTTTATTTGGTAACTGCTATAATCTATCCTTGCTTCTTTCCTTATTCTATTCAGCTGAACTTCATTCACTCCTACCTAGTCAAATAATTGAAAGAACTTACCCCTTATATAAAGAACTCTCCTATGTGGGTCATCGGATCAAGGCATAGATCTAGAAGGAGGCCATAAAAATCATCTTGACTAATGTCTTTAATTGACATATGAGGAAAGAAGGGCCAGAATATAACATATCTGATTTGTCTAGATTCATGTAGTAAACATGTGACATGGCATTTGAATCTAGTTCTTCCTGACCACAAGTGGAATACTCTTTTCCTAATGCCATATTTTCTCTTCCATTGTGGTCAGCTAGCTGATTTTTTTTGTTTGAAAGACATATCCAGGAATACATTATACACGGTAATAGCAAAAATGTGCGATGATCAACTATGAAAGACTTGGTTCTTTTCAGTGATTCAGTGATCCAAAGCAACCCCAATAAACTTTGGCTAGAAAGTGCTATCTGCATTCAGAACTATGGATATTGAATGTAGATCAACACATGTTAAGCTCACTTCTTTTTTCTGTTTTCATTTTCTCTCCTGTAGTTTTTCCTTTTTGTTCTGATTTTTCTGTCCCAACATGATTCATAAGCAATGTGTATTTTTTTTAAGTGAAATTAAATTAAAAAAGAAAAAAGTTATTAAAAAAGGCCATGTGAAGTGCCCCTGGCCATATAGCTAATGAATATTTCAAATGGTATTTGAATTTGTCTCTATTCATATAATACTGTATTCATTATGCTAAATGGCTTGTTGCTGTCAACTCCATAGGAAAATCACCAGCACACCTCAATTTTAAGACATAATCTCAACTTTCTCATTACATTTTTATAACAACTACAAACAAGTAGCCCAAGTGGTTCTTTTCTTCTCTCTCTTTCTGGTGAGCAGAAATAGCAAAAACAAATAAAGTGTGAAGGTAAGAAGTTAAGAAAAAGAGGAAGAAAAAGCAAAGGACTTGGTCATTGGCACCTGAAATATCACATCCTTAACAGTCCAGGATCACATATTCAACTTTCCTTTTGGTCATATAATGCTGTCTCTATGGCATGTTATAATTTAAATTATGCCTAAATCCTAGATGTTTTCCTTATTTTAAAAGAGGATTATTTATAACCCTCTATCCTCATTTATAATCTTCATTTCTGCCAACACATTGCACCCATTCTTCCTGGGACTCTTTGTTCAGGAAGAGATATTTGGTCACTTGTTCCCACTATAGTCTGTCACATTCAAAAATCTCCTTTTTCTTAGGCAGCTCAATCTGGGAAGAGTCTGTTCTGAATTTGCAGCCAAAGGGAAAATACACAAAGCTCTAGGGCTGGTTGCTCAAGATGAGGGAAACTTTGAAGTTGTCTGCTCCAATAATCACCTGTAAAAATGTCGCTTTCAGGGTTTGAAAGCACAAGGAGGCCAATGTCCTCAAAGTGTAGTTTTCACATAGGGCCTGTTTCACTTAAACAAAATGTTTAAACACTCACATTAAGACCCAAGGACTGCAATGGCCTCTGGCAGCCCTGAAGGCAGAAATGATTTCTGACAAGGTGTCTCTTCTGGCCCATGTCTTCAGTTCTTGAAGTATTCAGTTCTTGATGCATGCTTCTTTTGGTTTCTTGGTGCTTCTGCAGGATGAGGCAAAAGACAATCAACAGCAACAAAAGGGCAAAAATTCCCTGCATGTTAATTTCTCAGAGGCCAAAATAAAATAGGACATTTCCCAAGAAAATCCAAAGGAACATGTGTATTCCTCTGCCATGCTTCTGTTTACTATCACAAGCCAAAGTTTCTCTTCATCTTCTGGCATTCTACTTTTATGTAGTTTTTTCAGTTTGTGAAGCCCTTTACATTTATTAACTTATTTAACTCTCACAACAATCCTGGGAAATAGTGACTATTATTATTTCTATTTGACAGATGATGGTGATGAGGAGGAGGGGGAAGATGAGGGGGAGAAAGAGAGGGAGGAGGAAAAAGAAAAAAAAGAAAAGGAGGAGTAGAAGGAAGAAGAGGAGGAGGAGGAAGAGAAAGAGGAAGAGAAAGGATAAATCTGAGGTTAAAATGTTAAGTAACTTATTCAAGGTCATTCAGCTAATGTCTGAGGCAGGATTTGGACTCCAAATGTCCCCTAGTTGCTCTATCTTCTTCAACAAAACTAGACCAAAGTCCAGTCGGCTTTGTACATAGTCACAAACTGTCAATTTGCAGTTAATGTAGAAATGTGTCTATTTTCTGAGATTAAAGTTGAAAAAAACTGGTTGATTTAAAAACACTGTTATTTTGTCAAAATATTCCTAACATCTCTTTTCAACTCTTTGGCTATGATCAAATGGAGGCACAAAGTATAATCAAAGTGTATCAATTAGCTCATGATTATGCACCAAATATGATTTATAAGGTTCACATAAACACTAGCTTAGGCTTTAATTGAAGAGCATAAATACTAATGTACCTTAGTTGTACTAACCATGTCATCCATCCTGGTGATAACATTTTTAGATTATAAGAAAAGTTAATATCCCCAAATAGAATGTCTTCTTTCCACCATTTGAATTCTTCATCCTTTAGGTCCAAGTACCATCTCCTCAATGTGATTAGCCTGATTACCTCGGTTGGTGATGGCTTACCATCTTGGTCTTTGCTTTGATTTGTAACTGTCTAATGTTCTTATCACATGTAACCCAGTACCAGAAAAACAATTCTGGACTTACAGTCTAGACTTATGTACTCAAGTTCAAACTAGGAGACTTCCCAATAGTTCACATTTTTTATCACTCTCATTTGTCCCCATACAAGAGATTCTCTGGGAACAATAGAATCTGCCTCATTTTTAGATCTCCATTGGGGATAATTAATTGACTTCTTATAGCAACTTAGGCTTTTACTCTTTTTAAGGTCAAGTCTTTTGTACTTCAAACAACTTTATTATAAGCCATGTAGGAGATAGAAAAGGGAATGGTTATAGATGTTTCCAATCACTCTGAACCTCTAACTTTGTATCTTATAGTTTGGCTAACTATCCCCACAAAAGATTTAGCAGCACCAAGTAGTGAAGTCTCAATAGCTTAGATACACAGTTATTACAGGTCTTGAGGCTAGTGCAATGTGAACTGATTTTATCTTGATCTTTGCCATTGCACATTTGCTACTGTTGTTATTGTAATCATATGTTTAATGGATCCTGGATTACCTCAATCACTTTTGACTCAGCCAACATCCATACATTGGAGGTTATTTCATATGCAGATACTCCTTCATCAAAGACACCCCTCACTCCCCATCACCATATACATGTTTCTTACCCAGAATCCTTCACTCTCCTAAAGCTCTTGCTTCTTTCCTCAAATCATGTATTCGAATCCATGATTTTGTGGCCAGATAAACTTGTTCCTATTAAGGAGTATGTCTACTACATGTCATTTTGTTGAAAGACATCATTTTGTGTCTTATATCTCTACATAACTCAAGCATCAGTTAAAATCATATATAAACTTTGTATCTCTCCTAGTTGTTTGAGTAGCTTTCAACACATTAAAAGGAAGTATTTAAGTATTTTTCATGTCTTTATTATCATGTCTTTTATTTTTAAAAATAATTTTATAGGTATTGTTTTTATATTACCAAATTTTCTTCCAATATCTATTTGCTTCCCCCTTCCCAGAGAGCTATCACATAAAAAGTTATTTTATTTTTTCTCATTTTTATTAAAACTTTTTATTTTTCAAAACATATGTGTGGACAATTCTTCAACATTAGCCTTTGCAAAACCTTGTATTCCAATTTTCTCTCCCTTCTCTTACGCCCTCCCCTAGATGTCTAGGAGTCAATACGTGTTAAATGTGGTAGAAATATATGTAAAAAATTATTTTAAAGAAATAAAGCAAAAGATTAAAAAATACCAAAACTAACAAATATATTAGATCAGAAAACATATGCGATATTTTAAGCTCATCAATCTCTATTCTAATTAATGTTGTGAGATGAGACGTGTATTCTCATATCTCTTATTTTGGGGGTAATGCTTGTTCTTTTTTTATTTGCAAAACATATGTATGGGTAATTCTTTAACATTAACCCTTACAAAGCTTTCTGTTACAAATTTTTCCTTCCTACTCCCCAGCCCTCCCCTAGATGGCAGGATATCCACTACATGTTAATTATGTTAAAATACTTGACAAATAGAATATATGTATACATATTTCCACACTTATCATTTTTGTCCAAGAACAATCATATCTACAAGAAAGAAAAATCAGAGAAAGGACACACAATACAAGCAAACATCAATAGAGAGCATGAAAATGTTATGTTGTGGTCCACATTTCACATCCCTCTCTCTGCGTGTATATGGCTTTCTTCACTGAACAGGTGGAAGTGGTTTGAAACATTTCATTGTTGAAGAGAGGCATTTCCATCAGAATTGATCATCATATGGTATTGTTGTTGCCGTGTATAATGATCTCCTGGTTCTGCTCATTTCACTCAGCATCAGTTTATGTAAGTCTCTCCAGGCCTCTCTGAAATCATCTTGCTGGTCATTTCTCACAGAACAATAATATTCCATAACATTCATGTACCATAATTTATTCAGCCATTCTCCAATTGATGAGTATCCATTCAGTTTCCAGTTTCTAGCTACTACAAAAAGGATTGCCACAAACATGTGGGGCCCTTTCTTTCCTTTATGATTTCTTTGGGATATAAGCCCAATAGAAATGCTGCTGGGTCAAAGGGTATGCACAGTTTGATAACTTTTTGAGTGTAGTTCCAAATTGCTCTCCAGAATGGCTGGATCTGTTCACAGTTCCACCAACAATGCATCAGTGTCCCAGCCTTCCCACATCCCCTCCAACATTTGTCATTATCTTTTCCTGTCATTTTAGCCAATCTGACAGGTGTGTAGTGGTACCTCAGAGTTGTATTAATTTGCATTTTTCTGATCAATAGTGGTTTTGAGCACCTTTTCATATAACTACAAATAGTTTTAATTTCATCCTCTGAAAATTGTCTGTTCATATCCTTTGACCATTTATTGATTGGAGAATGGCTTGAATTCTTATAAATATGAGACAATTCTCTATATGTTTTAGAAATGAGACCTTTATCAGAATTCTTAAATGTAAAGATGATTTCCTAATTTATTGCTTCCCTCCTAATCTTGACTGCATTGGTTTTTTTATACAAAAACTTTTTAACTTAATACAGTCAAAATTATCTATCTGGTGTTCAATTAAGAGTTCCGGTTCTTCTTTGGACATAAATTTATTCCATCTCCATAGGTCTGAGAGGTAAACCATACTACATTCCTCTAATTTACTTATAATATCACTCTTTATATCTAGATCATGAACCCATTTAGATCTTATCTTGGTATGTGGTGTTAGATGTGGGTCAAGCCCTAATTCCTTCCACACTAGTTTCCAATTTTCCCAGTAGTTTTTGTCAAATAATGAGTACTTATCCCAGAAGCTGGGGTCTTTGGGTTTATCAAACACTAAATTGCTATAGTTATTGCCTACTTTGTCCTGTGATTCTATCCTTTGCCACTGATTGACTACTCTATTTCTTAGTCAGTACCAAATGGTTTTGATGAGTGCTGCTTTGTAATATAGTTTTAGATTTGGTACAGCAAGACTACCATCATCAGCCTTTTTTTTTTCATTAATTCCCTTGAAACTCTTGACCTTTTGTTCTTCCAAGTGAATTTTGCTACTATTTTTTCTAGATCTGTAAAATAATTTCTTGGGATTTTGATTGATATGGCACTAAATAAGTAAATTAGTTTGGGTAGTATTGTCATTTTTATTATATTTGCTCGGCCTACCCATGAGCATTTTATGTTTTAATGCTTGCTCTTCTTACATTCACTTTTTATTTTGAACTTCTTGAAAGAGGTTCTTTTTTTCTTTGTCTCATCAACACAATACAATGAATGGCATATAGTAGATGCTTACAAAATGTTTGTTGACTTAATTGTTTTGTGATTATTCTTTCTATTTAGTCATTGCATCTATTTTTTTTATTTGCTTCTGTTTACTTCTCTTTGCCTTAATTCATAGTCTTTCCATACTTCTTGGTATTTGTAATATTTTATCATCTTTTTGGCAGAGTACTATTTTATTATATTCATACTTGATCATATCATTTAAAGCAATCTTCACTGCATAATTTTTCAATAAAGCATGAACTTAGAAAAATGTAGCATTTTCAAGTATGAATGGATGCCCAAAGAAATTTTCTAGCTCTATTTGTATTAAACTGTTAATATATTTTAAATGAAAGAGACAGAGAGAGAAAGTGAGAGGGGAGAGAAACATAACAGAGAAATGAGAGACAGAGACACACACAGAGACAAAACAGATACACACAAAGAGACAAAGACAGAGAGAGATGGAGAAATATAGAAAGAAGAGAAGGGAAGAGAAGAGAAGAGAAGAGAAGAGAAGAGAAGAGAAGAGAAGAGAAAGTAGGTGTGGGAGGAGAGGGGGGAAAAAGAAAGGGGAGTGACAGAGAAATGGGAGGAGAAAAACAAGATAGGAGAGCAGAAGGAATAAGTGGTAGTAGGCAACAGGGTACAGAAAGGTACAGAATATATCCCATTTCTTCTTATATAACCTTGGAAAATATCTGGTTTTGCATTCTCATCTATAAAATGAAAGAATTTAAAATGGTTTGATACTGTATTTCACTATAATTAATTTCCTTCATAGCCTTTTCTATTTTATTTTCTTCATTAAAAAAATCTTGCGAAAGGCTCTAATCAAGAAGCTCTCATCTTTCAGGTAATAATTTAGGGTCCTTTTCTACTCAAAATCTCTCCAAAGCATGGAGCCAACCAAAAGCAATTTGCCCATTTTGGGAGAGCTCAATCTTGGTCCCACGCTCCTTTTCTGGTTAAAAACCTATTGATAACTTTTGTTTTTTATACATACTATTTTGTAATATTTCCATTCTTACCTCTTTCCTTCCAAGAGAAATAGGCTATAGAACAATGAGTTTAAAAGTTGGGGAAAAACATTCAGCCCCTATGTTAGCAAAATTTGACAATATATTCAGTATTGCACATTCAGAGAAGCCTACCTCTACAAAGAAGGGAAATAAATGCTTTTTAGATATTTTCTTTGGAGTCAATCTTGGGTATTATAATTTAGTAGCAGTGTTTATTGTTTGTTCTTTACCTTTTACAATGTTCTAATTGTTATACATATTGTTTTCTTGGTTCTGCTTATCAGATCTTTTGATATAAAGTGTGGAATCAACTAACACTAGCAATTTACTGAGTTCATTCTGGAGGGGGCTTTTCTTATAACTTTAGTTTTTTTGCATGCATTTTTTTCAAAATCTCCACCTTTACCCTTTCCATTTTAAGAGAAACAGGCTTTAGGATAAAGAATTAAAAAGCTGGAGAAAACTTTCAGCAAAACTAGCCCACGTGTCCAAAAAATTTGACAATATCTTCAGTGTTGTACATGAGTGTTCCACCTCTGCAAAGAAGTGCTTCTTAGAAATTTTCCTTGGAGCCCATCTTGGGTTATTATAATTTAATAGCAGCAATAATGTAATATTTTAATTATAATTTAATAAATATTTAATAATAGTAATATAATTTAATTGTTTTGTTCTTACCATTTACATTGTTCTAATTGTCATACATATTATTTTCTTGTTTCTGCTTATTTCACTATGAACCTGTCTATGCATCTTTCCATGTTTCTCTGCATTTATCAAATTATTTTTTCCACCAGCATAACAACTTTTTTCTATATCATAATTTTTAACCATTCCCTAACTGAGGGACCCCTGCCCTATATCTCCACATGCTAAAATATCTCCCACCCTTCAGGCCAAATGCCACTTTTTTGTAAAAAAAAAAAATCCTCACTCTTCCATATGGAATCAATCTCTTCCTCCTCATCTATTTTTTTCTAGAACTTTGTAATCTTTTTATGCACTCAAATTATCTTAATCTGTATTGTATTTATCAGTGTCCATTAATCAACAATCAGTTGGTAAGCATTTATTAAGAACCTACTACATGACAGGCATTATGCTAAGTGCTAAAGATACAAAAAGAGACAAAAAAGTCACTGTCTTCAATCAGATAATCTAATGGGGGAGCAACAAGAAAACAGTTACATACAAAGCAAGCCTTATACATATAGGAAAACAGGAAATAAGTAACAGAGCAAAAGCACTAGATTTCAGAAGAGTTGGGGAAGGCTTCCTGTAGAAAAGATTTTAGTTAGGACTTAAAGGAAGCCAGGGAAGTCAGTTTTAAGAGTGGAGGAGAAAAAAGTGTTTCAGATATGGAATCAACCTGAGGTTAAAGCCCCCTGTTTTAGTCTTCATTCTTTCCAATGACTGGCCTTATCCATAGTATACAGTCAGCATGTGAAATTTCCTAAAATGAATGAATATTGCTTTCAACATCCCAGGCATTCATATTCGCACTCCCAACAGGTATTCAACACCATGCCATGCAAAGAAACTGAAGAAATGTTTACCTATGACAGACAAACTGTATATTGTAGGTCAAGGATCAGCAAACTACTATCTATTGTCTCTTTTTATAGAGTGTTAGCACAGGCAGTAGATAGCTTTAGCTTCCCAGTCAGAGTTTGCTAAATCTTAGTAGAGAAAATTTATCTAAGAATAAACCTTGAATTTAAGAATGAGCCTTGAAACCAGGAAGATGAGTTTGCTTCCTACATCTGTCACATATCACATGTCCTTGGGCAAGTCAACTCACTTTTCAGCACTCTGGATAGCTCTTTAAGAGATTAAGTCAGAAAGAAAGTACTGAACTACATTAGTGGAGAGAGTTTCTCTTATGGGGGTTTTCCATACCAAAGAAATCCTACCAATGTAGCCCATATTTCTATCCCTATCTGCAAAAGCAAAGTACATTGTATATAAAAAGCATCCATTATAATATGATACTTACAAATTATGTGAGAACATTTAACCAAGATCTACATATGTGAAGGAATGTGGTTATCTATGGATCTTTACTCTATTTTGCCCACAGTATGGCACCAAAAATCTAAAATTAGAAATACAAGTTCAGACCATTGTACCTTCCTATATTAATAGTAACCCTTGTTACTTATTATGGCCTCTATCTTGTAATTACCAAGCACAGCTTGGGCCATTTTGCATCACAGGAAACCTAAGAAGATTAGTACTTTTCATAGTTTATTTCCATAACCTAGAAAAATGAGACAGAACAGATTCCTATGCATGTGTCTTTGTTTCTTTCGACATATATAACCTGTTTCCAAACCCTTTGAAAGGAATTATAGGAAAATTAAAACACATATAAGGATGAGGAGCATGGAAACAGGAGTTCAACAAGAGTTGAGGAGCAACATTGAAACCATGACTCTATTCTGATCTAAGGAATTGATTCTCTCTGCCAGGTCATAGTATAATGTTTCCCCTAGAACTAAACCCACAAATATAATGACCTAGAATGATAATCACCAGTATTGGCTCTTACTCTTTTTCCCTTAATTAGCTCTACACTTAATGAGAAATACTGAATTATTGGCTCCGGTGCCTTGGTGACATGTCTCTGTATGATTTTGTATCTTATGGCTTATGTCAATCCTGCTTCCCTTTTTTTTGTTCTGGCAACTTTTAATGAGCATTAGCTCCCTTCCTCTGATGTTCAGCAGAAGGGGATGGCTGCTGTACATCCATGTACCCTTGACATTTTCACTGCTGAAAGTAGCTTTTCCATTACGATTTAAGGATTACTTTCCTTTCCATTCTTTTCACAATGTTCCTTTATTTCAATAACAAATTCTCCTACCCTGATGAGCATTCCTTCTCATCATTGCAATAAACCTGGAATTACTTGTAGAGATTCTGGAGCTTCTTTTTTTTCAGATGCTAACATAGTCCCAACTCTGATATTTATTGTGTGTCCTCATACAATTCCTATGTGTAAAAAGGAGCTGACAATGCTCCTTTTTACATGTAGGGATTGTAACGCATCCTGTAATATATGTAAGTAACATACTGTATACATCAGAGGATTTTTGTTTTTATTTTTTGTTAGGGTTTTTTTTATATAAAGCTTTTTATTTACAAAACATGAGTGACCTTTCAACATTGACCTTTGCAAAAACTTTTTTTTCCCAAGCTTTTCCCCTCCTTCCCCCCACCTCCCACCCCCACCACTAGATGACAGGTAATCTAATACATGCTAAATAGGATAAATTATATGACAAATACAATACATGAATATATATCTATACAGTTATCTTACTGCACGAGAAACATCCGATCTAGAAAGAGAAGAAGAAAAAAACAACCTAAGAAGGAAAACAAAATGCATGGAAATATTCATAGAAAGCATTAAAATGCTGTGTTGTGGTTCACTCTCAGTTCCCACAGGCCTCTCTCTGGATGTATATGACTATCTTCATCACAGAACAAGTCTCTCCAGGCCTCTCTGAAATCATCTTGCTGGTCATTTCTTACAGAACAATAATATTCCATAATATTCATATACCATAATTTATTCAGCCATTCTCCAATTGAAGGGCATCTATTCAATTTCCAGTTTCTAGCCGCTACAAAAAGGGCTGCCACAAACATTCTTGCACATGTGGGGCCTTTTCCTTCCTTTATGATTTCTTTGGGATATAAGCCCAATAGAAATGCTGCTGGGTCAAAGGGTATGCACAGTTTGACAACTTTTTGAGCATAGCTCCAAATTGTTCTCCAGAATGGCTGTATCCGTTCACAGCTCCACCAACAATGCATCAGTGTCCCAGCCCTCCCATATCCCCTCCAACATTCATCATTAACTTTTCCTGTCATTTTAGCCAATCTGACAGGTGTGAAGTGGTACCTCAGGGTTGTCTTGATTTGCATTTCTCTGATCAATAGTGATTTGGAGCACCTTTTCATATGACTATAAATAGTTTTAATTTCATCCTCTGAAAATTGTCTGTTCATATCCTTTGACCATTTATTGATTGGAGAATGGCTTGAATTTTTATAAATATGAGACAATTCTCTATATATTTTAGAGATGAGACCTTTATCAGAACCCTTAAATGTAAAGATGATTTCCCAATTTATTGCTTCCCTCCTAATCTTGTCTGCATTGATTTTGTTTGTACAAAAACTTTTTAACTTAATATAGTCAAAGTTATCTATCTGGTTTTCAATTAAGAGTTCCAGTTCTTCTTTGGACATAAATTTATTCCATCTCCATAGGTCTGAGAGGTAAACTATATTACATTCCTCTAATTTACTTATAGTATCACTCTTTATATCCAGATCATGAACCCATTTAGATCTTATCTTGGTATGTGGTGTTAGATGTGGGTCAAGCCATTAGGGGTTTTTTTTGCTTGTGTTTTTGTTTTTGTACCTGTGGCTTCAATGATATAGGGCATTCTTACTAGGGCAGAACAGCAACCATTTTTCAACTTAGGTTTATTAGAATTGCCTAGAGTCACATGGTCAATTATGTCAGAGGCAAAACTTGAACACAGGACTTTCCAATTTTAAGGCCAGCTCTCTAAAAAGTATAAAGAGCCGTTATGTGCAAATGCTTTGAAAACTATAAATCACTAAAAAATTAAGAGACATTATTGCTATTTTTTCTCTCTAATGCTTCCCTGCTATAATATTTGAATCAAAACTCCATAGCTAGCAAAAACATTCCCTGGATGTTGATTGACAATGACTGGGTAGGGCAGAGGGAGTTAATTTAGAAAGGGGTCTAACATTACCAGGAAGGCTTCATGTTGCCCCATTAAGTATTAAGTTTAGAAAAATTCAGTAAAACAATCAACTGGCAAACTGGTGAGCTCAGCAAAAATGTTTATTCAATTAATCTGCATCATGGAAACTCGGTGGCAACATTAATGTCAAAGATACTGTGTGAATAGATGGAAATTGTAGGTGCAAATCAATTTACTTTATGCATTTGGCAGCTATTCTTCTCGCCTCTGTATACACATGCCTAATAGCTATTTGAGGTTTATAAATAGTTACTATGAAAGTTTGCAATCTAAGATCTAAGGTTAAAAAGAAAGAAAACAAATGAAGAAAGCCACAGAGCAGGACTACTTAGGACATGGTTGGAGAGGTCCTGGGGGTAGACAATGTCATAAGAGTCCAGGAACCTTTCTTGTTATCCTCTTGCTCCCACTCTCTTTGGGCTTCCCTTGATATCATCCTTCAGAGATGAGCATGACTGGGAGGAAGAACTGGCGAAGGGCTACAGTTCAAAGACAAGCTATCATTTCCATCACAAACAGCAGGAAAAACCAAGATCTAAAAACCTTGTCCCATTCTTGGTTTCCCAACATCGTCCTTTCCCCAAAGCACAGGAAGACCTTCGAAGTTTTTCTTTCTTTTATCCTAGAAGATATTGAAATGCTTAATAGGGAAAGTCAGGAAGAATGACCCAGAAAAACATAATATGAATGATACCCTCCTGTCTTTGAACTTCAGCAACAAATGTCCCCCCCCAATTCACTTTTGAACGTTGATTCTTTATTCTTTTTACCTACTCTTTCCTTGCTTCCTTTATCAAGACCATAGGAACCTTAGTTTTAGAATTGGAAGGGATCTGATAATCAATTCCTTCATTTTGATTACAGGTTTATTTAATAAAAACAAATCATAATGTTCAAGTGTTAGGTTTTGCCCCAGATTCTGTGAACTGCTTTGATTCTCTTCTCCATATAATAGCCTAATTCTACTTTGTAGTCTATTTCATTTTGCTTGCCTTCAGAAATGTTAAGGACAGTAAAATCCATACAGTCTTAGAAATTATTTGAAGAATCATTTATTCTGAATCAGAGAATAATCTGTTGGTGGGGGTCACATAATCATAAATTTGTTATTAATCGAGGGAGCTGAACCCTCTAGTCTTTTAGGTCCCTTCTAGCTCCAAAATTGTGATTCCCTGACTAAAAAATTGGAAACCACCTTAGAATTCATCTAATCCAAAGCTCTTCTGGAAGAGGTTGTGATTAGCCTCAGGTCACACAGCCACATGGGTCAAAATCAAGGCTTGATTTAAAGTTTTCCTGATGCCATTCAATAAACACCCACAGTCTCAATAATTTAGATGTCCTCAATTAGGCAACCCTAATTTAGCTTTTGATCCCTGTACCTATTGCATAGACTTTTAGTTTAATAAAGAAGGAAATGTTCAATGGCACAAATATGGAGAAGTTTTATATTAGTACTTTGGGGTTGATATAGGACACCATCTACTGCTATCTATTACTCAGTTTTATCTACAAGAAGGTAAAAAACATCAAATACCTGTGTGGGAAAGATATTATCCATATCATAAAGGTTTTGAAAGATAGACTTTACTTTGTCTCCTTGGGATGGTTTTGTGAGGTTGATGTTTATAGAGAAAAGACTTATAGGAAGGCATTCAGTCTTCACATACTGCATAGTTGAGAGATACTATGGTCCAATATTAGAGCAGGGCTGAAACACTAGGAAAAACTAGATAGAAAATGATTAATGAAAGGAAGGGAATGCAACATCCCTTTCCAGGAATTTTTCTATCAGGTCATCTGAAATGTACGCATGGAAATATGAAATAAAGGACATGTCAGATTGACCCACAGTCCCATTCATGGCCTGAAATGAATTAAAGGCTCTGATGAAAAAGATCTTCTTGTTTGATAGTGTTTTACCATTTCAATATGAATAAAAGAATGAATGGAGCTCCTACAGCTGTGGTAGTATGTCAAATAAATGCATGCTATGAAATATAGCCAACAATTTTCCAGACTCTCCTAAACAAACATCTTTTGATGTGGCCATGAGGACATTTTATGTTTATTTTTTGCTGAGGCAATTGGGGATAAGTGACTTGCCCAGGGTCACACAACTAGGAAGTGTTAAGTGTCTGAGGTCAGATTTGAAATCAGGTCCTTCTAACTTCAGGGCTGGTGCTCTATGCACTGCACCAACTAACTGCCCCATGAGGTCACTTGAGAAAACAGCTATTCACATAGTGACTTTGGCTCATGTTGGCATTGATTTACTTTCCTGGAGAAGATAAATGAAGCGTTTCCTTACAGGAGAGGAATAGCATCTGGATTACTCCATTGTGACCTCAGTGTCAGTTTGTTCATTAAAACAAAAGCTCTAAATACTGAGCAAAAAACTCAATATGACTACTAAACAGTACCAGACTTCATAACCTTATCTTGGCCATGGTCATTGTATTTTCTAAAGAGTCAATGAATAAAAGACTATAACATAAAAAAAAAATAGAAGAGGATAAGATCAGGCATCCTTTCCAATTATAATTATGGAGTGAATTCTTAACCAAATAAGGAAGAGAGAAGATTACAATTTCTACTTAATAAAACTGAAAAAAAAACTTTTGTACACATAAAATCAATGAAGACAGAATTAGAAAATAAATGATAGATTGAGAAAAATCTATATTAAATATGACCTTAAAATCTTATGACATGATGCAATAAAATTACATATAATAAAGGGCTATGGAATAATACACCAAAGATTAATTGGAAACTAAATAATCTTATCCTGAAGAATGAGTGAGTGAAACAACAAGTCATAGAAAAAATAGATAATTTCATCCAAGAGATTGAAAATAATGAGACAACATACCAAAATTTATAGGATGCAGCCAAAGTGGTTCTTAGGAGAAAAATGTGTATCTCTTAATGCTTACATGAATAAAATAGAAAAAGTGAAGATCAATGATTTGGACATGAAACTAAAAAAAGCTAGAAAAATAACAAATTAAGAAATCCCCAATTAAATGTCAAATTTGAATTTCTGAAAATAAAAAAAGGTTATGTAAGAAAACTATTGAATTAATAAAACTAAGTGTTGGTTTTATGAAAAAAGCCAACAAAATAGATAAATCTTTAGTTAATTTGATTAGAAAAAGAAAAGAAAATAGAGAGTCATTGTGAAATTTAAAATGCTGAATCTGAAGTTGTGAAAACTACTTTATGTTATGATAAAGTTTCAGAATCCCAGTACATTGTAACTATAGTTATAGTCTTATGTTGTTACTGAATATTATGTAGTGATGTGTTAAGTTAATAAATACCATTTTAAGCCCTTCTCTTAACTCAAGATATGAGTATTTTATATGAACTATTTTGTATTTAGGAAATATTATTGATCACATTCTTGATTCATATTAAAAAAAACCCTTATGATCCCCCAAAGCAAAGAACTGACATAAAATGTATCACTAAGAACCATTCCTTAAGAGATAATTAATTTAAGAATAAGAAGAGCTTTCAGAAAAAGATATGCAAATTGTAAATGATTACATGAAAATTTGCTCCAAATCACTAATTACATGAAATTAAATTTGAAATAGCCCTAAAGTTTTATTTTACTATAGGCAAGAGGACAAATATGAAAAAAGATGAGAATTTTCAATCTTGAAATGGATGAGGGAAGACAGGCTCACCAATGTACTAGGTAGAGCTATGTGTCAGTATAATCATTCTGAATTTCAACTAGAAATCATGTAACAAAAGTTACTTTTATATATATCCCATTTTCCACTATTAGACATATAATAAGTAAATAAGTAATAAGTAAATAAGCAAATAAGTAATGTAAATAAGTAAAAGACAGAAAGAACAAATAGGTATCAAATAATTCATAAATAAAATCCTCCTAGCAAAAATTAGAAGCAAACTATGGGATCATCAATTGGAGAACAGTTGGGAAATATGAATGTGATTGAAAATAATCAATGCAGTAAGAAATGACAAATATAGGGAATTCAGGTTCATGGAAATATATTTATGACCTTATGTAGAGCAAAATAAACAGATTCAAGATAGCACATATAATGATACAATGGTGTGAAAGAAAGAATCACTAAAAGAAAGATGAAACCTGAAAAATGACCAAAAAGAAAAAAAAAAACCCAACAACCTAGGAACATCTTAGAGATATAACTTTCTACTGTGCTGTTATAAAGAATGCAAATTACAGAGGCAGTGCTCTATAATTCTGTGATCCTGGCATTTTAGAACTCTCTGTAATTCATTTTATATTAGTGTATAACAGAAAAAAAAAACCCTCACAACTCTGACTCTTGGCAGCAAGAGATAAATTATTCTTGGAGTACTATACTTGCATGCTTCATGTTTAATTACCTTGTAATTTCCAGGTCATGTTATTGCCATACAATTACATGATTTCACAAATTTATTTACAGCCTATAAAAAGAAAATGACTTTGGAATGAATATTTCTAAATGGCTCCCTTGCATATAGTTCTTTTGTTGTTAAAAAAAAAAAAAAAGGAGTTTCTCCTAGTAGTGAATGTGATTATTTAAATCCTATGCTCTGATCATGGATTGTTGATGTGAAATCACCCAAAGGGAAGTTTTGTGATTCAGTGGGGCTGCAAAATTAAGGTCAAAGGACTGGGTTAAGTCAAAATCATCATCTAACTTTCTGTTAGAAGAGTAACCACTCAGAGAAGAAGAGGACATATAAGTCAGAGTTGGTGGGGTATGGAAGAAAGAATACTGAATTTTTGCTCAGTTTGTGTTCAAATCCTGCCTTGATAAATTTGAACAAGTTGTTTTGTACAATCTCGAGCACCAGAATTTTAAAGTTGAAACACCTCTGGGACTACCACTTAATCTCATGTCTCCTTATCTGAAAAATTATCCCTAAGGTCCCTTCCAGGTCTGAATCTTATTTCCTGATAAATAAATCTTCTATTGGTGTCAGAAAGCAGGGAAAGTTTTAGAAATGGTAGGACTTCTATGGTGTTGGACTGAGTTTAATCCATTGACAAATATTTATTGAGTACCCATGATGTAAAAAGGCAAGGTGGTTTATTAGCTAGAGAGCCATCAGGAAGCCCTAGTAGGTTCAAATCCTATGTCCAATAGATACTGACTGTGTAATGCTGGATATGTTACTTAATCTCTCATGGTTTGAATAGCTAAGACTATAAATTGCAGAAAAGCTAATGATCTGCAATGGTGGAAGGAGTTTCCTCTTTTTTTGGGTTCCATATACCAGTGAAAATCTAAGTTTAGTTTCTGTTCCTATATATAGATGTGTCAGAGAATGGTGATGAAAAGTTTTTTTTTTTAATGACATATCCTTTAACTTCAAAGATCTTATAATCTAGATAGAATATGATATATTACCAAATATTAAGTGGGAAAATAATGAATGCATTGGTATTCATAATAGATATATGACAGATTCAAGAAGAAGAGAGTCATCAATTTTATCTATGGGATTTGGAAAAGATTTTTAGGAAAAGTAACCGCTTAAAAAGAGAAATTACTTCACCTGGAAGAGGGTTGAGGAAAGACAATTCCAGTCATGGAGTGTTATGGGCAGGGACATGAAGGCAGAAAAACTCAGATTGGGACAATGAAAAGTGTAATTAGTCTGAAATGTAGCATGAATGTAATAAAGTAAAAAAAAAAAAAAGGATTGGAGCTAGACTTTGAGGGCTTTGATTGCCAAAGAAATTTGTATCTTCTATTCATTTGTTATTGTTTCTCTAGTTTATTGTTTAATAGGGAGCTTCTAAAAGGTTTTAGGCAGGAGAGAAATATTATGTGCTATATATATTTTTTCAGTGTCACAAGGGTAGATTGGAGATAGTTACATCTGCTTTTCAAAGCTTTTGCAAGGGAATGTGAAAACACAGGTCAACTGAGACTTTGATTGTTTGATGTTATGTCCTATTTATCATAGCAACAACTCCAGAACTGTAATTATCTCTTTAAAAATATACAGTGACTGGTTCTCAGTGACTCTGAGAAAGTACCATAAAATGGATTATTAATTTTTCCTAGGTCCACTGTAAAGACAAAGCTGATGGTAAATCCTTCAAAAAATCAGTGACAACTTTTTCTGATTTCTATGCTTGTTTTCCTTTCCTCATCCTTGATTCTCTCTACCTCCTCTTGGTTCCAAGCTGCAAGTATGGACCAATCTGGATTTCAATCCACAATGGCAATATCCAGGAGGAACACTCCCTTTCCCAAGGCAATCACCATGTTCACAATTTACTTTGCTAGCCCCTGTGAACATGTACTACTATGTCAACTCCTGAGCTGCTACCTTCAAGGTCAGATAGCTGTGGAACCCATTTTAGGGCCTACTTTCTTCTTCCAGATTCCTTAAGGTCACTTGTCAAACACTATAGGGAATGTGCTGCTTCTCCTTCTGTCTTCATCAAACCCATAACTAGCAATACTCTATACTATCACTGTTAGCCATTCCCCAGTTGAATTTAACCCAAATTCTTAATTATTATTCAAAGCTCTTTTATCCAGTATTGGTTTCTTCTCTCTCATGTCCCTTAACTTTTTCCTTAGCATTATCCTACCCCCACAACTTGACTTCTCTACCTTCTCTTGCCTCCTCATAACATTTCTATTGGAACCCTTATTTCCTTCACTCAGAAAATAAAAGGGTGGTTTTCCTAAGTGATGCTATCATGAAACATTGTAGATCAAATGAATGATTGAAATTTACTAAAAAGTAGAGAAAATTTGAAGGCAGGAAAAATTCTGAATGAAATCCAGTGACTTTCCAAAGTCCAAAAAAACTGAACTTTCCAAACTTAAGTGGGAATTTTTCTTCTTTCTTTTTAAAAATGATTTAACAAATTTTCTTTTAAAATGATTTTTAAAATTTACAAGCATTTTCCTATCCTCTCTCTTCTCACTCCATTGAGAAAGTAAACCTTCATACCAAATAGGCAAACAAAATAAATTGTGGTGTTAGCCATGTCAAAAATGTGGGTTTCATTCTGCACAGAGGGTCCATCACATGGCAGATTGTGGATTCTAATGGATCCTCCTAAAAGTTAGTCTCAGTTGTCAAAACTTTGAATTAGAGTAGAATTTTTTTCTATTGAAAACTTTTTGATATGTCTATATATGTGATGTGTATATAAAGAAAAAAATGATTAAACTTAATATTGACAAATACTAATTAAAATGTGAATAGAATTGATTTAGAATTGGAAGAGACTTCATGAATATCTAGTATACATTACTTCTTTTCCAGATAAGAAAATTGATACCAGGAAAGATGAGATGACTTACACAAGATCAGATCCCAATCCTATGGTTATGGTCAATGGCAGAGTCAGGATTTGAACCTGGGGCTTCTAATTCCAAATTAAGCACTCTTTCCATCATACTTCTTGTGGAATAATAGGTACTACTGGTTTAGTGATTTTCAATTTCCAGTATCTTTATCATATTTAATTTTCACAACCATTCATGAAGTAGACAGAGCAGGTATTATCTGTTGTCCCATTTTGCACTCATAAATGTTTTACATATCCTTTCCCCCCTTATTCTGCCTCCCTTCTTGATCCAGCAAGCAATCAATGAACTATTAACCACTGGCACCAAACAAGCCTGGCATAATTCGCAGCTTGATGCTTTATTAAAGCTAAACCAGCTGGTGGCTGTTTGGTAACTGCTGCTCTTCTCCAACTCCCAATGTATAATTAAAAAGTCTATAACAGTGCATGGTATCAGAGGCAAAAAAAGTTATCATGTAAATTTGAGCCATAGGCAGCTGCTAACTAACTCCTGTTAACCTTCAGGCTATCATTTCCATTTTCCAGGTAACTTTCTTTAGGTTCAGTTGAGAGTTTTTGCTAAGGATCTCCCCTTTAAAATGATTAATTCTCAATAAAAATGAGATTATGTTGCTCCAAAGAAAACATGGTGAGAGAATATACCTTCCTTCTCCTACTCTTTTGTATATTTAGAAAGCATCATGTTCTAGATAAAAAAAAAATCCACCTCCACAGGAGGAGAAAATTAGCATTTAATAAAATATCCAGTCTATTGCTAACTGAAGAGCCAATAATATTGGTAGTCAGAGTTGAAAATAATGATGTTGCTAGTAATCACATAACCTGAGCTAGCTTTCTGAGCATGCCCAATGGTAATAACCTTGCAAAAGTGCTTAACCTCTGATCATATCAGGTAGCTCTCCAAAACTGTAAAAGACAATGTGGTACATTGGAAAGGTTGCTGGATTTTGAGTCAGAGGATCTGCCTTTGTATTTTGGTTCTGATATTTATTACTTGCGTGACCATAGGCCAATCATTCTCTGATTCCTAGTTTTCCTCATTTTTAAAATGGGATATTTGGACTTGGTACACTTTAAGATCACTTTTCTATTTAAATCTAGGATCTCATGGAGCTTCAGAAAAGTTACCAATCCACACTGGTTTAAAGGAATTTTCCTATTGGCATTGATGAATTTACATGCTAAGAATAGAGTTCAAATCATGACCTATACTGAAGACTGTGTGATCCTGACAAAATCACATAACTTTTCTGAGCTTCTCTTAATTCTTATTTTTTAGTGGTTATTCAACCAAAAAGCATTTGCTAATTGTCTATTTTGTAAAGGCACTATACTTGGTGTTGGGGATCCAAAGACAAGAACTTACATTTTATTGGGATCCTGAGTTTTACTCATCGGCAAATTAGGGATAATGATATTTACCTATCTACCTAAGATGTTTATTGTGAGGAAAATTCATGTTTAGTCCTAAAGACTTTTATAAATATAAACGGCTATTTATCACCATTTTATAGATGAAGAAAAATAATTCTGGTGAGGTGAAATAACTCATCTGATGCCACAGAAGTAGTTAATAGTTGAACCTTGTCCTCTCAAGTACCAATTCTAGGCTCTTTCATTACAATGATAGTGTGGAAAAAAAAAGCAAAACTCTGGAACACATCAATCAAGTCTGACAGTATTTGTAGAGTTGGATATCAAGGGTCCTCTCTGCCTGACTTTGGGCAAGTAAAATGAGGATATTGGACTAGATAGTTTCTAAGGTCATTTCCAGATATAGTTCTATGATCCTATGAATCTCTGCAAAAAAGTAGAGGTTCAGTCATATCTCTTTGGTAAAGCCAAATGTGGTCATTATAGAATCAGTAAAAATTCAGTTTTAATTTTACGTTGTTGTTTTCTTTTGCATTGTCCTAGTTATAATTGGAGCTTGCCTTACTGGTTCTACTCATCATTCTACATCAGTTTACATGTCTTCTAGTACTCCTGTGTCTTTTACAGCCATTTTTCAAAGCATTTCTGTAGCATTTTATACTTACAAAGCCCTTTCAATGCCTTATTTGTTTCTTACAATATTTCTGCTTGTTACATGATACAATTTTTACTTTCCAAACTAATTCACACAAGTCCCATTTACAGAACAAACTTGTTCCTATGTCCCCATCCCCCACCCCCATGACCATTTTTTAGTAGAGGAAATATTTTATATTCTCTTTTCCTTGCAAATGGAAGAAGATGCATTTTTCTTTCATTCTGGAAATGAGATTCAGGTCAGCAATGACTAGGAACAGAACTAGATCTAGAATTGGGTAATTATGTTGTTGTTGTTTTTATTCCCAAAGACACCACTATTTAATAGGTTATTCCAGCAGAGTAGGAAAACCAAGCACAGCACTGAGTTTGCGAGAATAATTCATTAAAATGAGAAGTTATTAGATAGTGAATTTCCTCCCCCAGGGATAACACTGACTGTATCTTGCTCCCTCTGTCATCCTAAGGTTTCAACATTCTTCCCCCTTACTGAACTGGGAATAAAAAGTTATTTTAAGAAAGATTTTGAGCTCTTGGTCCTGGAAAAGCTCTATCATAAGAGACAGCATGGAATAATATGATAGAGTACTGCAGTTGAAGTCAGGAAGATATGTGTGTATATATATATATATCTATGTGTATGTATACATGTGTGTATATATATATATACGTGTATACACATATATATACATATGCACACACATATATGTATATATCATTATATATTTGAATATATATTATTCCATTGGATCTTCACAACAACCCACTAAAGCAGGTGCTATTATTATTGTCATTTTATAGATGAGGAAGCAGAGACTCATGGAAGTTAAGTGACTTTTGCAGTCTCACATGACTGACAAATATCTGAGTTGTCCTGATTCCAAGCACTATATTAAGTATATTATGTAACCTATCCCATCTCTAACACTTAGTAACTATGATACTTTAGGGAAGTCACTCTAAGGTCCATTATAATTTGAAGTCTATGTTTCTATGACTGTTGCCAACTTCCTTCCCAAATGGCTGTTTTTTTCATATATTGATTTCTCAGATGGAGGTAAGTGAGTGGGTACCTCTGTACTGAGTCCCCTGTAATGAAGTATCACCTTGAAGAGTCTCTCTTTGCTCTGAAGAGTATACATACTATCCTGTCCAGGGATCAGAGTCAGCTAATGGAGAGTGATGAGATTCAACATCTCCCCAGCTCCCACCTCAGCAATTACATAGAAAATTGGACAACAGAAAATTGTAAGTGTTTATTTCCCCATGTCTTGATTCAGATATTAGTTTCAGACTCAATTCCAGATTGAATCTTAGGGCCACAAATATCTAATCTATTATGTAGAAATATTTCTCATCAGGAAATCTCTGTGATGATTTGTTTGGACTTGACTCAATTTCTCCTGACCATTTACTTCATTGTCATTCTTTGGCAAATTTGAAGGTGGGCATATGAAAAGCAGAATTGATAGATAAAGTCATTTTTCATTTCTTAAAATCTTCCTTCAGAAGTGATTGGTCCCATTCCTGCTAGCAATTTCTTGAGCTCACTTTTGGACAACCTGCAAGATGTGTCTCTGTGGAGTCCCTGTAATCAGCCTTGGAATCAGCATTAGGGACCAGAGAGACTTCCTTTGAATTGTATTTAAAAGTTTAAATTCCAAGAAGAGAGCAATTCCTATGGAGGCTGGAGTGGGGGCAGGGAAAATGATGTTTGGATTGAGTTTCTAAATGAGCATAACTGAGAAGTCTAGAACTACAATGAATTTAGCTACTAGAAGCCTTTATTGCTTTGATCGTTATATGCAAGATATAGGGAAGTCTTCAGAAAGAGCTAGGTGGTGCAGTAGATAGAGAGAGTGTAGAGCTTGAAGCCAGAATAATTCATCTTTGTGAATTCTAATCCAGCCTGAGACACTAGCTACATGATCCTGGGCCAGTCATTTAATCCTTTTTGCCTCAATTCCTCATCTGTAAGAGGAGCGGGAGAGGGAAATGGCAAACCACTTTATACCTACTAAGAAAACTCCATAAGAGGGTCATGAAGAATTGGATTATAACATGATGAGTATACAACAAGATTCTAAGCTTCTTAAAGATAAAGACTATTTCACTTTTATCTTTTTAACCCTTGTGTCTGAACTATAATAGATTGCTAAGAAATGTCTGATGGTTGCTTACTTGATTGGAGAGAACTTTGAAAGGTATTTATTTTTAGGACTAATATTTAGGGCAATATTGGAAATATAGACTAGATTTTGAAGTCATTGCTTTTGTATGATTTTAAACAAACCTAATATACAAAAGTCCAAATTTATCCAGTTATTGCATGATTAGAGTTATTATAGGTTTTATAATTAGTGATGTATACCTCATAATCTAAAGAGAATTATTACCTGATAACAATGGTCTTCCAGATTTTTTGATAAAACAAAAGAAATTCACAAAAACACATTAGGTCTCTTCTCATTGGCGTAACCTTTTGTGGACATGAAGAAGAAAATAAATCTGGGTGACAATGAGAGAGGACTATGGGTAAAAGTACCTTTTACTGTTTAAACTCTTTATATTTCTTTGTGACTGTCAGTCAACAGTGCAAGAGATTTGGACTTGGAAGGAAGAGAGAATCAAGTTTGGATCACACTGCTAGTTTTTACTATCTATGTGACTTACGGGCATGCCAGTGAATCTCTTCATTTTAAAAACGGGGACAATGGTATTTGAAGCATAATTGGGTTCATCATGGATGTAAAGGTCTTTGAAAACCTCCAAGTGCTAGATAATGGTGGTTTAATTAAAGAGTAATCCAGGATAATATCAAGTTAAGTGATAAATTTTGTGAAACAGTCCAGTGTAGGCTGCTGTCATATCCTAATCAAGACTCCTTTGCTTCCTCTCACACCCTGTCCCCCATCCTGTGAAGATATGTCAATGAAGTTCAAGACGATAATGGATAATCCATTAGCATCTCTACTCTCTGCCTCCTTATACTAAACATATCCTAAGATAAGACTTGGCTGCTTCCACTGAGAATCAACCTGAAAAAAAAATAGAGGCATAATGGATACTAAATTATTGAGAACAAACTAAAACAATGTGTAAAAAACAGTCTCCTTTAAAAGCCAGCTTTTGAAGCCCTTTCTAGGATTGACAAATGAGCTTATCTAACCTCAGCTAGGTTGCTTGCTGTCTAAGACACTTCTGATGACTTTTGGTGAGAGAACAAACTCTTCATTAACACCAAGCTCTTAAAATAATTATAAAGATTTACAAAATGAAAATGAAGGGTACAGGAAAAATTAAGTCTCTCAAAACTGAAAGTCTTTACTTGACTTGAATTAACTTTGGCCTTCAATACCTATTGGGAAGATGTTCAGTGAATTGTCTGTTACTATATCAGTGAAGTGTTAGAATTCAGAGAAACCATTTTCCTAGGGGTACCACAAATCTAATTGTCCATAAAAAATGTAAGGAAATGATTGAAGATCTCTACAGTCAGAGAAAGTGTCAAAATCACTTTCACAGAAATAAACTTTTTGTCTGAATATATATGGGGTATAGAACATGGATTGTTTTCAAATATTGGGTTGCTGAGAAAAACTAGAGAAAAAAACCCCACAAACAAAAATAGGACTCAGACTTGGAATTAAAAGCACATGAAGCAGAACCACTGAGATGACTCTATGCTGACCAGAATATAATCAAGAATCTCTTCAAAAGACTATATCTTTTCACTAGGTCTTGCAGTTCCTAGCTTTAGATACTACAGTGTTGGGATTGTTGATATTCAGAAATGAAGATAGTGGGATGGCAGAAGTGGAAACAGGATACCAAGGTCTTTGGAATACTGTATTTCCTAAGAAATATCAATGTAGCTACCCTTTGCCTTGATGAAGGTATTAAGTTTTTGGCTAAGTGTTCTTAGACTTGAGCATCTTTAATCACATCATGCTGACATTAGTTAAAATTGACAAAGAATCAAGATTCAAGAGAATTTAAGCAAACTAGGAAATCTGATGCAAAAAAATGGTTTTTAAAAATTCAATTTATGCATAAATAGTAACTAAAGACCTACTTTCTCTTAACAGGAAGGGAAGTTTCATCTCACTAGGTCTGAAGTGGGAGTTAAAAGACCTTTGGGTTTCTTCCAGAAGGAAACCAAAAGTTTTGGGGGAAAGTTGAAATTTAACTGTGGTTTTTGCCTTCATATTTAATTGAAAAATGTTTGAGAGAAAAGTGAAATTTTCAACTGGAATTGATCCAGGTCCCAGGGATTGGTTTATTTTTAAGTATTTTGGTTTTAGTTCACTTTGTCTTGATTTTTTCCACATTTCCCCTCCTTCCTGCTATGACTGACACCCCAAAATAGAAGAACAGCTAGAAAAGATGTGTCCCAGTTTTTACATCCAGTTTAAAATCCCTTAATTGCCTCAGATGACAAGTCCATTACTCTTGATATACCTGGGTGCCTCTATTTTGGGGTGCTGTCTCTTCTCAAACAACATTTTCAGCAGCTTTGGGTGTCAGCAACAGAAAATGACATGAAGCTTAGAGAAGATGATTCTCAAAAAGAATCTTGAACAATTGGCTAAACCAGGGAGGATAAGCAGGTGTCTAATGAATAGCCATTGGGAGAGGAGAGGAAGATAAGGATGAGAAAGAAAACTGAGACAGAAAAGAAAAGATTGGGGTGGGGAGAGAAAACAAGGTAATGAAATTACAGCAAATGCTGATGATGTAACTAGGACTGGGCAATGGTCTGTGGACAACAATTTAGGTGGCCATGATAAAAGCTATAGTACTTCACTAGAACGGGAAAGCTTAGCGTTGCATTGAATTAATAAGAATGATCAGGCAAAATATTGAACTACAAGATGGTGTCTTAGGGAAAGCTCCTTTAACTCTCTCTCTCAAAAGACAGGATGATACCCCACAAAACAGCCACCAAAGCAGCAGTCTTGTCCTGGTGTTTCATGCTTTCTGTCTATTTGCCAATCAAATGAGGGTGTTCTTCATGGTGATGGTCTAGTCCTGGATTATGATCCTTGCTGTAAGCATAAAAATTTATAAATGGGAAATAAATTTAGATACACAGAAATGGCTTCAAGTACAGATTCAGGGAAAAGTGGATCTGACACCTACTAATCTACTTCCTTCCAGACTAAGACATCTGTATCCTCTGGGTACAGATGATCTCTGCTGATGCCTGAAGAGGTTTTCTGTTAGATGTTAGATTTCCCACCATCCCTTTGAGGTTTGGGTCACAAAACATTCCTCTTAGGGAACAAAGCAAATTAATTTGAGCTAAATAATTACTATCTGGAATGAAGTTATCATAATTATTATTCTAGTTTTACCAATAGGGAAATCAAGGCTTAGAAAAACAATGATTTATTTAAAGCTATAACAAGTGGCATTCATGTCAGAGTGGATAAAGAACTAGCCTCAGAACTAGAAAAAGTGGGATTAAGTCTTGTCCCTGAAAAATACTGACTGTGTGACCTTGAGCTAGTAACTTATCCTTTTTGGAATTCTAGTCAACACTCTAAAGAAGGCTATACACAAGACAGACTTTGGTATGGTTTTCATTTGAGGGTAAAATTAACTCTAGAAAGGTCCTAAAAAATCCACTTAACTGACAGGAGTTAGCACTCTAAGGCAGTGGGGGTACATTTTGTTTGAATTGAAGGGAAAAAAGAATAGTTGAGAGCAAGAGCTCATGGGAAATGATCTCCAGTGGGGAGTTCTAGCCATCTGGAAGATACTGTGTATATGACATCTAGAACAGTCACCCTAGGAGCAACAAAGTAAGGAAGGAAGAAAGAGGAAAATGTTGGGCTAAAGATCAACGTCACTTTTTTTTTTTTAAATTTAGTTCAGGGTAAGTCAGAATGGTCAATTTCTGGCTTTCTCTATTGTTTCTGCCAGGTAATAATTAAAATATCTTTTCTTGATGCTCTATATGGGTTTCATGCCTGAATTCCTGCCAGACTCCTTTACCTCCCTCTGCTTTCCTTGTCCCTGGAAGGGGAGGTGCCAAGCCCACCCAATGAGCCATCTGAAAAATAAAGCCATCATTGGAGAGAAAGGAGTCAGGACCGGGAAACCTTTCCTAATTAATTCAATAACCTGGAGATGACTTAGAAGTCACTGAAGCACGGATGTTTGTCTCTGTGAACTGGGCCTGGTTGGTGATTGGCAAGGGATGCCATCTTGGAGCCAACTTAGCAGAGAAAATGTCCTGATGGTCCACAAGGAACAGAGAGATGGGGTTAAAATGCTTAGCTTTCATTGTGAGCCATCTGCTCAGGGAGGAAACTGGAGAGAAAGGAACAATTTATTTCTGAAATATATTACTTTTCAATTTCTCCTTCCCCTCCCCCAATGCTTGCTCTTTCTTTTGTCCAAAGGTCCTCACCTCCATGCTTTCTGAAATGATTCACAGTTCGATGGGAAAGATGAGTTGTTAGAACTCATCTGAGAAAAGAAAACAATAATTAACTCTAATTTTTTATTTTATGAGACATCAACTCCAATGTGCAATTGGGTACTTTTTGGCGTTACTTTCGAAACAATAGTGACTGAGCCTGGCATGATTCCTTGATGGGGGGCTCATTCATTAGTGTATTTCAAAATAATTCTTCAAAACTCGGATGCCATTCTAAGGGAATCATGACATTTTAGATTGGCTTGTGTATGAGAAGCCTCATAGTGAGAAAATCTAATATTTACATTACTCTTTCAGGTTTGCAAAGTGCTTTATGAAAATGCTATTTTTTTTTTGTTGTTACAACAACTCAAAAGTAGATGTGTTTTTTTTTTCAAATAATAAACTGAGGCAGACTGCAGGTAACTGACTTGTTCTGGATCACATAATTAGTAAAGGTCAAACTTAGATCTTCCTGACTAATTGCTTCCTAATGCCTTGGAGCCTTATGGGTCAGATCTTGAAATCTTGACATCTGATGGCTTCCTAACATCTGATGCTAATATTCCCTGGATGGAAAAAAAATGACTTGGAGCTCTGAAAATCATATCTTTCACATTTTTCATAAGGATTCATCTCACCTTAGTTGGTTCTCCATTCCTGAAGATCTAATGGATTCTCTGATTGGATGCAAATACAGAGAATGATAACTTGCATGATACATATAGGGTTACTTTCCCAGAATGGCTAATTCTGGAGTGTGTATTGTTTATTTTTGTGGGGATACTTCTTTCATGAAACTTTTCTATCCACATTAAGCACAACTTTACACTTTGCCTCCAACTTGATTGCTTCCCTGGGATACTTTAAATATATCATCATATAATCTCCAAAGAGTAATAGTTCTTTCCCCCCATTTCCTGTTTTAATTCTTTTAATTTCTTTTTCTTCTCTTATTGTTATAGTTAGCATTTTTAGTACAATATTGAATAATAGGGATGATAATAGGCATCCTTTTTTTTACCCCTGATCTTATAGAAAAGGCTCCTCTTATCACCATTAAAGTAATACTTACTTTGAGTTTTAGATAAATATTAATTATCATTTTAAGGAAAGCTCTATTTATTCCTATACTTTTTTAAGTTTAATTAAGAATGATGTTGAATTTTGTGAAAAGCTTTTTTTCTCCCACATCTATGCAGATAATCATGTATCTCTGGTTGATTTTTGTTATTGATATGGTTAATTATGCTAAAGTTTTCCTTATATTGAACCAGCTATGTATTCCTGGTATAAATCCCACTTGTTTATAGTATAAGATCCTTGTAATATACTGCCATAATTTCTTTCCTAATATAGTTTTAAAAATTTTGCAACAATATTGACTCTTCCTGATTTAGGTGTCACTCACATATTTGTGTCATAAAAGGATTTTTGTAAGACTTTATTTGCATATTTCCCCAATACTTGTATGTAGCATTGAAATTAATTGTTTATTTTTTAATGATGATAGAATTTACTTGTGGATGCATAGGTCTTTTCTTAAGGAAATCATTGATGGTTTGTTAAGAGTTTTTTCCCCCTAAAATAGGATTATTTGAATATTTAATGTCCTCTTCCATTAATTGGTGCAATTTATATTTTTGTAAATATCCATCCTTTCACTTAGACTGTCAGATTTATTAGCATGTAATCGGGCCAAATAGCTCCTATTAGTTGCTTTAATGTCCTCCTCATTGGTGGTGAATTCACCCTTTTCATTTTTGACAAGGCTAATTTGGCTTTCTTTTTTCAAATCAAATTAACCAATGGTTTATCAATTTTATCTTGTTTTCTCATAAAACTAGGTCCCAGTTTTATTCAGTGATTTTCTTACTTTCAATTCATTGCTCTGTCTTTTAATTTTTCAGGATTTATAGTCTGGCATTTAACTTGGGATTTTTAATTTATTCTCTTTCTAGTTTTGCTTTTTAGTTGCATGGTCAATTCATTGATCTGTTCTTTCTCCATTTTGTTGACATAATTTAATTATATCATAAGCATAATTAAAACTTTCCATAAGTACTATTTTTATTGCATCTCATTAATTTTGGTATGTTGTTTTATGTAGTCATTCTCTTTAAGGAAATTATTGATTATTTCTATGATTTGTTCTTTCACCTATTCTCTGTCATTAGATTATTTAGTTTCCAATTATTTTTTATCTATCTTTTTGTGGCCCTTTATTCAATGTAATTTTCTTTATTACATTATCAATTGAAAAGGACACATTTAATGGAGGGCTTTTATGTTCTACTATAGGATCAGTTTTTGTGTAGGTGCCATTTATCACTGAGAAAAAGGTGTAGTCCTTTCTATTTCCATTCAATATTCCATAATATATAACTTTTCTGAAATTCTGTTCATCTCCTTAATTTTTTCTTATTTATTTTTGAAAGGTTTATCTAGTCTCACTAGTATAGTTTTACTGTCTATTTCCTTCATTTATTCATTTGATGTTTGTATGTATAATAAGTAATATAGTATTTAATGCATATATATTTACATATATATATATTGTATTAATATTAATTCATTGCCTCTGGTACTTTTTAGAAAGATGTCAATTCCTTGCTTTCTTCTTTTAGCTAGATCTATTTTTGCTTTTGCTTTGTCTAAGATCATAGTTGTTACCCTTAATTTTTTTCCAGCTGAAGCATAATAGATTCTACTCCATTCCCTTATCTTTATTCTGCATGTCTCTCTTTTTCAAGTGTGCTTCTTATTAACAATATATTGTAGGTTTCTGGCTTTTAATCTACTCTGCTATCTGCATCTATTTTAAGGTGAGTTCATTCTATTTACATTCACAGTTATGATTATTAACTGTATATTTTCTTCTACCCTATTTACTCTGGTTAGTCTTTCAGAAAATCTATAAAAAAAATCCCATATCTCACTATTGTTGGTGAAATTTTACTTATCCTTTCTTTTGAAATTTTTAATATGATAGCAATTACACGTGTCCTTCTTGGACATGGTGTCTATAAGATCTTCTCAGAAAGCCAAGATCCCATGGTCACAAATCACTGATGAAATATGACCTTCTTGTAGAGAAGTCTTTAAAACTGATAGTGATGATAAGGAAGTTCCTGTGATTTTAGAGGCAACTGGTTTTCATTAACCGAGGGACCACTTTATGTCTTTGTTTCTCTCCATCAATATGTGATGGATTGATTTGGGGCTGAAAGTGTTTAATGAAATGGCAGTTGAGTAGCTCCAGTTAGGCCACTGAAAATACAGATGTAACTTCTTGGACCATGTAATGAGGGCCAAATGGATGATAATGTCACAGTTAAAATGATGGGTACAGAGCTTTGAGAAGGGGAATGACAGACTGGAGACAGGGTTATGTATCAGGAAAAACAACATTCAAATTCTGTCTTGGTTACTATTTCTGAGATCCTATGTGACCCATCTCTCAACCTCAATTTCTTTATCTATAAAATGAGGGTAATAATAATGAAAATTATAAAAAATAGGGATATGGATTAGAATTGTGATTTCACTTGTATAGGGAAATTCTGGGTGAGGAATCTCCCTGGGCCAAAGCAGGTTAACACTTTCTCTGTCTAGATATGGAGAGGTTGTGGCTTGTTCAAAATCACTTAGCCAGTAAGTGTAAAAAGCATGACTTGAATCCAGGCTTTTTGAGTTTTAAGACTATCTAGGTGACAAAATTCATTTCATGCACACAAGCACAAATGTATACATACATATATACACATGTACCTGTGTGTGTGTGTGTGTAAATTCCTATCCTTATTTATTTATCTAAGTAGCTAGCTTTGGGTTAGGGTTAGATTGCAAATATTAAATACCTATATGTATGTTAGCTATTATTTTTGCATTTAACAAATAGTTAATGAAAATTTCATGTATTCAGAAGCAGAGGAAAGAGTGAGACTAGAAAGAAATGAGGAAATAGAGATTTGTAAGTAAATGGGTGGAGATGAGATTAGAGTATAAGGAAGAATATAACTGATGAGAAAAGCAGTGTGTTGGGTTGAATAACAGAGTAGCTGGGCTCACAGTTCCACCTGGGTTACTTCCTATCTATGCAACTAAGGGTTCATTAGACTTTCAAATTTATGATACAATGAACTTTGAGAAAAGTATTTTTCTCCAGAGAGCTTTAGGAATATATCCTCTTTAATCTCATTTCCTTTCTTAATTCCTCTGAATTCCCCTGTCATTGGCCATCTCTAAAACAAGCCACCAGAACTCAGGCCATTAAATGCATCTTTCCTCTTCTCCTCCCACCAGAAGCTTGGACCCAGCCCTTGGGACTCTAGGATCAGATGGATGAGCTTCAGATTCAGACCTCAATGTCACTATGTTGTCTTTCCCAATTAAAATACAGACTCCCTGAGGTCAAGAACTGTCTTACTTTCTTGTATTTGTATTCCCAGTGCCTGGAACATTGTAAAAACTTAATAAATGTTCTTGCCCTCCTTCCATCCTTCCCCACCTCTGTCTCTCTGTCTCTTTGTATGTATAAATGTATGTATATACATATATATGCATAATGTATATGTATACACATACTCAAACACAGATATATGTACATATATCCCCATCCACATTTATTTATGTGACTACTACATATCTATCAAAGCACCTAAGAAGTGTTCAGTCAATAAATCCTTTATGTAGCAAATGGCCACATTACAACCCAGTGAACTGCTTTTACTGAGTTGTATATTTGAAGACTTGGCAACTATTTCCCTGGAATATAATTTTTTTTTGGAAAAGGAAATGATTTTTCAATCCTCAAATACAAAATCAGGAACTTACCTTATTGCCTATTTCCCTGCTAATTTTAATCCCCAGATTTAATGAGCAATAAGAGTTTTTTTATTAGGCTGGAGCAGTTGGGCAATGTTTATTCATTTGAAACAGTCTGAGAAATGTAAATGATGAAACAATGGGCATGGTAGATTTGGGAAAATAAACATGCACAGGGAGCCATGAGGGGGGGAGGGCAGATTTTTCAATAGGGCCATAAAACATACCAAATGTGGGGTTGGGAAAATGAAAGATCAACAAGACATAATTATATGCCAGTCACAAAGAGCTTTGAGAGACACAGACCCCAACTCTCCAGGGTACCACGAGGAGAAGCATTCAGTGCTAATAATTAAGAAACCCGGCACTTGTTTTTTTATACATATTTCATGATATGTCATTGGCTTCCAGGAGGAGCCATAATGCAGCACAGCCACTGCATACTTAGCAGCTGTGGAATGACACAAACTGGGCTAATTATGCTAAGATCTTACAAATTTAGAAGCTAAGGCAGTAGAAGCTGACAGGCCATGTCAAGGGCTATGAATCTGGGTTAGACATGAAACTCCAGTAGTCAGCAGTGTCAGCCTGTTGTGAGGCAACCACCTCTTGGTCCACTCCCTGTGGAGTGGCACCTTGGCCAAGGGGCTTTAGAAAAATGCTTTCTGATCAGAGTAGCATTTGGGGCCTTTCAAATACGGTCAAAGGCATTTAAATCCATGTCCTCTCCCCAGATCAGTGAGGCATGGAAATAAATCATTTAATTATGTCATTAAATCTAATGAATGTATTGGATGGAGGGCCATTGCCATACAAAGCATTTGGGGACATCCAGATAGACCTTCCCTCTCTCCCCCATTCTACTCAGAAACATTGAAGCAAAGGAACAGTCTGAAGATTCAGTGCAGTCTGTTATTGTTCTGACTCTTCTGGAGCAGAGAGAGATGCAAACTCTTCATTTCTCTCCATAATCAGCTGCCCAGACATTCTTTTTATATTGAATCCATGGGAGTAGGGAACAGAAGACCTAGAGTCTCCATCATTTGTTGACAGAGATGTCATTTAATTTCAGGCTAGTCAGTGATGAGAGAAAAAATACTAAAACTCGCTTCTGGGTGCCATGGTGTTTATTGATCACTCAGCCACCCAGTGGCATGGGTATGAAGAAGATAAAGTCATTTCTTCCTTTTATATTTTATGACATACAACTATTTCTGAGACCCATTTGGTATAAAATCCCTGAATACAGTGCTAATTCACAATCTATAGCATTCTCTGGAAGGGAGTGTTCTACTCCATTATCTCATTGGTCCATGGGGTATAAATTTAGAGCTAGGAAGGTCCTGAGAGTTCAAATGGTTCAATCTCCTCATTTATTGATTCTCCTTAGGAAACTGAGACCTAGAGATGTTAAATGGCTTGCCATAGTCAAATAGAAAATAGGAGACCCTGGATTTGGAACAAGGATTTCTGATTCAAAACACTTTCCATGGAGCCATACTGCTTCTCAATTTTCTAGATGAGAAAAAATAAGCCAAAAAAATTGAAGTGATTTGACCATGGTCACACAGATAATGGGATTTGAAAATCACTATGTGAAATCTTGGAGTTGAAATTGGGGGAGAAATAAGCATAAACTATATTCCTGGTCTCCAACAAGTGGTGCTCAGTTGGGAAGACGAGACTTAGCTTGTGAAAAGTTGAATAGAGAAAATAGAGTGAGACAATCAAATAGTCGTGACAAGAAGATACATGATTGCCAAGTGTATAGTTTGAAATGAGTATGAAAAAATTGGGAGGATGGAGTCGGAAGGAGAGAATGGATAGCACTTACCTGTGTGATTTTTACAGTCTTTTTTTTTTTTTTTTTGCGATTTCTTCAGTTAAACTTGGGGCCAAATATTATGTTAAGTATTACACAGAAACATAGCAGATGGATGATATTTGTCTTCAAAGAGCTTACATTTGAGTGGAGGGACTACACATAAGGAATTGATGACCAAGGATAGGAGATTTGGTTCAAGAAGTTATAAAGAAGGTGAAGGGAACAATAAGGCAGTTTACTCACACACTCTAAGGAGAGGCAATCATGATAGTGTTTGTTTGATTACATTTCTTAGAACAGAAAGTGTAAAGGAAGCAATCATTACAGGAGTTGGCTTGGAGAGTGTTTAATTTAATGAGCAGGGAAAGAGCTAAATGTGGAGTGAGGATCCACAAATCCCCTCTATGTGGAGACAAATGTCAGCCTTTTTCATCCTTGTAAATGTATCTAATTTAATTTTTAGCTCTTTCTCGGTATGTTATCACTGGTACAATTTTGTGAAAATATCCTTTCTCTTTTTCTTCAAGCTATTTTTAAAAGTATTGAGGTCCTCTGTTTGGATAACTGAAACACAGGCTCAGACCCCAAATAAATAAGGTCTGTTTTGCCTTCACCATGGCTTCTACTCATCCTCTTTTCTCTTTATGCCTTTCTAAATTTAGCCTTCTCCTTTCTTCAAGAATTCACCTCTTCCAGGACTTTCTCCTTCCCACTCTAAACAAGTGCTGTCTCCATTTTTCCCAAGCAACACAGACACACTTTCCTTAGGAACAAAGGTCATTTTTGTTAAATTCTATATAATAATACTTAATGTTTATATATCATTTTAAAACATCTTAAAAATTAAAATATAATAATTAAAATAATTTAATAAAATAACTAAATGATTAATAATTTATTAAAAATAATTTAAAAGGGCCATTTTTAATACCTGGGAATAGACTACTTCTAATGCTATCTCCTTGGCATTTTCTTCAGGCCATACCTGAAGAAGTTACCCTGCTTATTTGCCTTTAAAATAATCTCTCCCTGAATATACTGGACTAGAATAAGGACATTTCTCCTGATACCTTTTTTCTCTATTCTTGTTTTTAGTGTTAGTTGACTTCAGATCTCATTAATGAGTGGGAGTCAAAAACACATAAAAAAAGAATGAAATATTATTGATTCAAGCTATTTTGTAATGAAAAAATGTTGCAATGAGTCTTTGTTCTCATACAAGTCAGTACTCCCTGTAGTGATGAAAAGAATATTCAACACCACAAAGATTAAAAAATGGCCCCTTTTGGCTATCACTTCCTCAAGTATTTTGTCTCCCTTGGTAGCATATAGGCTTCTTGAGGGCAGGCACTGTTTTTTGCTTTTGTGTTTGTATTTGAAGCACCCAGCACATGGACAAGTAGTAATTGCTTAATAAATTCCCTTTTTCATTCATTCTTCATACTCTTGAATAATAAACTTGTTTAAAAATTATTTATTTTTAAATGAGATAATTTTTTACTATTTATAATAAATTATTAATCATTTATTTTATTAAATTATTTTAATTATTACATTTTAATGTTTAAGATGTTTTTAAAATGATATATAAACATGAAGTATTATTTTATAGAATTTAACAAAAATTAATGGACTAAGAAAATATAGAGAAATAATCATTTTACCATAAAATAAGTAAAATTATTTTAATTATTTTAGTTGATATAAATTTTTTTATTTCCAAAATATTTCAATTATTGGTGTAATTTGCTTCATTTACAATGCTACGTATTTCTAAAAAAAATATTTAAAATTAGGATTCTGAGAAGGACTCTGTGCCACACAAAAGTTTACAAAGACCTGATTCGAGTTGGAAAGAATGAAGGTCATATATTCTAATTACAGAGGAATAAACCCTTTATAATGAATGGAGGAAACCCTTTAAAATGCATGGACCAAGAATATAGAGGTATAAGAAAAGAAATAAAAACTTATTACCATGTTTTATACATTGATTTTTTTTTTCCTTTTGGCCTATACCCAAGATTTCAATAATGTAGGAAAATCTCAAAATGGATATTTCTTCCACCAGTGCTTATTACCTTATTATCTATATCTCAGAAAAATCACCTAGCACTGGTGTCAAAATCAAGCAGAATTGGATCCCTACAATTAGCATATTGATTTAGAAAACCACAGATAAACATTATCTATATTGCATTGTATTTTTTTCTTATTTTATTAAAGACTTACCAATTTTATTTTAATTTGTTTTGCTACTTGACAGGCTGTTTGCTTGACATCTCTCAATAAGCTGGAGAAGTCAATTGACTTCCTTAATGTCACATTCCTAAAAGTTTGTCATCTCCAGGGTTTGAGACAAAATCTTGCTATTTCCAAGACTGGCTCTTTTTATTTTTTTAATTTTTTAAAACATTTTTAGCACACTGCCTGCTTCTTATCACTTAAAGACAAGTGTTGAAATTAATTTCAATTAAATAGATATAAAATAGGTTTAATTAATTGAATTCAAGTTCAAAATGGAATAATTTAAAACTGTAACCATGAAGTATATTATAAAATGTTATGCAAGTTAATTGAGGGTGCTTTTTTTGTAATTTTTAAATTTTATTTTAAATATCATAATAAATCTTTTATACTTTATTCAATCTTCCACCAGAGAACTTTTGCTTTTGATTGCAATAGATTGAATGTTGCCTGGAAGCTACTTTGGACAGACAGAATGATCAATCTCCTGACCAATCTAGGAAATGAATAATCAATGTTAGATGCCAGTTTTAAGGCCACAATTCAATTATCCAACTTTTTCTGACAAAATCCCAATATTCTAGGGTGTGTCATGAAATATTACTATCTTATAGGAAAGATATCTCTTTAGATATAGAGGTCTTAGGCACATTTAAATAATAATATTAATAATAATAACAATAATAGCTAGTATATGTATGGCACTTACTATGTGGCAAGTACTATATTAAGTATTTTTAAAAGATTATTTCATTTGATCCTCACCATAAGCCCGGAAGGTAGGTACTATTACTATCTCCATTTTATAATTAAGGAAACTGAGGCGAATGTTAAGTCATTTGCCCAAGATCACACTAGTAAGTGTGTGAAGTTGGATTTAAATTGAGGTCTTTCTGATTCTAGGTCCAGTGTTCTATCTAGTAAATCACATAGCTGACTCTAGGATAGGAAAAAGGCTTTATATCAGGGGAGTGGACTAGCCAGAGTTCCAGTGACAGAAATAACAACAGCAACAACAAATTATTAAGGAGGAGAGGTTATGAAATTAGGGGGCATACTGAGCAATAAAGTTTGTCCAGAGAAGAGGAAGCAGACACATAAAGATTTTCTATTTGTCTGTCTAGTAATATGATTGCTGTGTTATGACTAGTTTGGACTGGAGGTATGAGAGAAGAACAGGTCATAACAAAGTCATGATAGCTTTCCCTCAAGATCTGTAAAGTCTGTGAAAAATCCATTAAAGTTTCACTTTCCCACTCCTGGAGCCTTTGCCAAATGTTCATCTAATAGGTGGATTGACCCAAGGAGGGATTTGGGATATTAACATAACTAACCATCTGTAGATAGGATTCATAGATTCATGAAATCTCAGGTCAAATGGGACCATCTAGTTCTATCCATACTGAGCAGGAATCTCCACTACATCATACCCTACTTGTCCTTGTTCAGTCTTTGCTTAAAGACCTCCAGTGAAAGGAACCCATCACCTGAGGGATGCCTATTCCTCTTTGGAATAGCTATATTTGTTTTTACTTAGCTCAAACCCAAATTTCTCTCTTTGCAACATCCACCATTGACACCCCATTCTGTTCTTTCAGGTTAATCAGAGCACGCTAATTTTTGTTCAAAACAACCCTTCAAATACTTGAAGAGAATGATTATATCCTCTCACTGCTCTCTTTTCTATCTTAAGCATTCCCTAATTTAGTACATATAACCCTTTATTACATTCTATTCTTTCACAAATAATATCATTGGGATATTTCAATATGATATTCAGGACTGATAATGGTCATGACATTTGAGAGAATTCACAGATCATTTCAATGAAATACTATGAAATAATGAAATACCTGGGTTGACTGATTGATTTCCCCCCAGATTAACTCAGGCACATAATTCAATTGAGTACAATTCAATTAATAAATGCCTTTTTAATTGAACTGTACTCAATTGAATTATATACTTGAGTCAATTGAGTCAATTGTTTTTGGAGAAATCAATGGATCTATATTAGGAAGTATAGTGGTAGAGCATTGGGCTTTGAATCAGAAAAGCATTTTGTTCTCAAATCCTCCCTCATACCCACACATGCTTTGTGCTCCTAAGTGAATCATCTATTCTCTCTGATCCTCAGTTTCTTACCTGTAAAATAACCAGTAATATCTACCTCACAAAATTTTGGGGGAACACGAGTTAATATATATGTATGTATATATATATAAATTCAAATTGCTATTATTGGAAACAGTAGGTATATAAGTGAGCAAATATAAAATATGTAAAAAGTAAATCCAATGTAATTGGGGAAATAAAACACTGACTTTCCCAATTTCTCCTAAGGTAACACTTTCTCTCTGTTGGTTATTTTCAATTTATTCTACATAGCTTGTTTGGATATAGCTGTCTGTGTGCCATTTTCCTTATTAGATTGTGAGCTCTTTGAGGGCAGGTACTTGGAATATAGTAAGTGCTTAATATCTGCCAGTTGATTGATTAACTGATTACTGTGACCATCAAGAAGAAACTCATGTAGGAGATGACTCTTTAGCTGTGTCCTAAAGGAACCTAGACATTCTAAGGATCAGAGATGAGAAGAAAGGACATTTCCAGATGAGAGGATAACTTGTTAAAAGATATAGGCTACAGATGGAATGTGTGATTCCTCTATCCATAAGCCTTGCTAAATGAGTATTCTCAAACACATTAATAATAATAACAAGCATTTTTTAAAATGTACTTTATAAATCTGAAAATACTTCCCTCTCTGGATGGAGATAACTTTCTTCATCACTGAACAATTGGAACCGGTTTGAATCATCTCATTGTTGAAAAGAGCCATGTTTATCTGAATTGATCATTTTATAGTCTTCTTGTTGCCACATACAATGATCTCCTGGTTCTGTTCATTTCACTTAGCATTAGTTCATGCAAATCTCTCCAGGCCTCTCTGAAATCATCCTGCTGGTTGTTTCTTATAGAATAACAATATTACATTACAATCATATACCATAACTTATTCAGCCATTTTCCAACTAATGGGCATCCACTCAGTTTCCAGTTTCTAGTCACTACATAAAAGGCTGCCACATTTTTTCTGCTGTTACTTCTTATAAGCAAAGATAAACTGCATAAAGAATGGCATGATGATATTTGTGGAAATATGTATAGAAGAATTGCACATTCTTAACATATATTGGATTACTTGCCATCTAGGGGAGGGGTGGGGGGAGAGGAGAAAAAAAATCTGGAACACGAGTTTTTGCAAGGGTAAATGTTGAAGATTATCCATGCATATATTTTGAAAATAAAAAGCTTGAATTAAAAAAAAGGCATGGAAGTAAATACAAATTTTATTTTCTCAGGCCTGTGTTTTCATGTCCCTAAAACAAAATGATAAGTCTAGATGGCCCCTGAGATCCCTTCTACTAGTGATCTGTGATGTTTTGGTATTTAGACATCAACGTTCTGTGGGATAGCAAGAGCAATGAACACAGGACCTGTGTTCAAAATCTTCTTCTGATATTTATGACCTGTATGACCAGAATCAAATTGGTTGATATTCTTGGTCTCATTTTCCTCAGTTGTAAAATCAGGAGATTAGACCAGTTAGGATTCAAGGTCCCTCCCAGCCCTGAGATCCATGACAAGCCCTCTGAGAGTTAAGTGTGGGGTATGTTCTGCTCCTTTTGGGCCAGCCACCTGACTTTTATCGACCCTGCTCTGATTTCTTTTTTAGCCTCCACATCAAGGGCTGCTGTTCATGGGAAAACTGATTGCACATGAAAAAAAATACCTAGTTCTATTGAGAGATTGGGGTGATTATCTTGAAAATATTTGCCCTCAAAATATAGCTTGTTCTGTAGAAATGAATGAGAAAATGCATGGCTGGCCTCTGGGAAGTTTCCACTTTCATTTGTAGAAAATTTATGGAGGATTTTGTAAGGATTTGCAACACCAGGCCACTTCCCATCTCCTGCTGGTGTCTCTGGATTTTAATGGGCATTCAGGGCAGGAGGAGCTCTTGCTTCCCTTCAATTACATCTTCCCTATGACATGCTCACTGCCAAAATAAATGGCCCAGCAATGGCCTTGAAAAAGCCAGAGCTCTGCAGAAAAGCCAGTATTCAATGACACTATCTGTCCACTCAAAATGAAAGGCTGGGAAGATCCACATAATGAGATGGAGAAATAGCATTACTCAGAGGATACTACCCACTCTGCAACTGATTTGTAGCTTTGGTTGGGCTTATAGTGCATACCTGCAATCTCCATTGCTAAGAAAGCCTGAAGTAAGCTTGATTGTGGGAGTTTTGAACTTGGAAAACAAGAAGTTGATTATAGGAGTTCTGAACTTGCAACTTGAGTAAAATGAAAACCGGGTTTCCACACTAATTCTGTCACTGTATTGTGAGCTTTCAGGAGTGGAGGGCCACTAAGCTTTCTCCCCAAGTCAGAAAAAAACATGAACTTAACGTTTTCCATAGCAATCAATCTTAAGTTTAGGCTTATGAGCAGTTGCCCAAATGAATTGGGTGTAGGGAAGGGTGTAGGGTGAAGAGAGAGAAAAAGAAGGAGAAAGAGAAGAAGAAAGAGAGAGAGAAAAAGGAGGAAGAAAGCAAGAGAAATGGAAAGAGAAAGGGAGAGAAAAAATAATTGTAGTTTTTTCATTTTCCTTTTAAAATATATTTTATTTATTTTATTAAATATTTCTTAACTATAAATAAAAATTTTAATTATTTCTTTTAAAAATAATTGAGTTTCAAATTCTCTCCCTCTCTCTTTCTCCTCCTTCCTCCATGACAAGGCAAGCAATTTGATATCAATCATACATGTGAAGTCACACGAAGCATTTTTCCAAATTAGACATATTGCAAAAGAAAACACCCGGCAAAAACAACAGCAACAACAAACCAAGAAAAATAAAATAAGACAAAAGATATTTTTCAATCTGTTCAAACGTTTTTATTTCTTCTGAAAACGACTTGTTCATGTCCTTTGACTATTTATTAAATGAGATATAACTTTTATTTTTTTTATAAATTTGGCTCAGTCCCCTATATGTTTGAGAAATGAGACCTTTATCAAAGGTTTAAATTTTTTTCCAGTTTCCTATTTTCCTTCTAATTTTGGCTGTAGAATTATGTGTGTGTATATAAAAACTTTTGAATTTCCTGAAATCAGAATTGTTAATTTGACTTCCTCAACTTGAAATTGAGAGAAAGTAAGTGATTTATTCAAGGTCACATAGATAGCAAGTGACTCCAAGTTCTGAATGGGGGAGGTGAGAGTCACCTGTGATTTATACTACTCAGCCCATATCTGGGATATTCTATTCATCCAGATATTAGTCTTAGAAGGGAATTTGATAGACTATACAGTGCTCAGAAGAAAGAAATCAGAATGTGAAGGATCTAGACTTCTGGTCCCCAGAGGAGTTGTTGAAGAAACTGTAGATGTTTAAATTGAATAAAATGATAATTGGGGGCAAGGGACAAGTACAAAGCTACCATATAGAAGAAAGAAACTTCTTATGATTGACTCTAGAAGACAGAACTAAGAATAATGGGCATTTCTGTCCCAATTTGAATTGGTTTAAAAGGCCTCTGAAGTTCCAGTTAAATTTGAAATTCTGTGATTCTTTCATAACAATCATTTGGATATAGAAACTTGCTCATATTGATAAAAATGTTAGTAACATCACCCCCTCCTGAATGCGTAAAATGTCTTAAAAGTAATATAAGCAACCATCATGACATGCATATGGAGAACCTAGGAAAATGGGTTATGTCTTCCTTGCTACAGTTCCTTCCAAAAGGTCAGATCTCCTAGAGGGATTTGGTAGAAAAGATTAGGTCATATCTAAGAGAACTAGGTATATCTTACCTCTGAGTTATATAGCCTTATAAATATAAAAGTAAATATAATAAATATATATAGAGAGCATGGGTATAAGTTGAATATAAAAGAATGATATCTAAAATAATATTAAGGGATGAGAAATGAATGTATTGGGAGAAAATGAAGGGATAAATAGAGGGGGGTATATTATCTTGCACAAAAGAGAAAAGAAAAAGCTTTTATACTGGAAGGTAAGAGGAGGGAGGTAAGGGAGAGTGAACATTACTTTCATTAGAATTGGCTCAAAGAGGGAATAATATACACAGTCAGTTGGACATAGAAATTTATCTTACATTACAGGAAAGTAGGTGGTAAGCAGATAAGAGAAGCAAAGGTGATAGAAGGGAGGACAAATTTGGGGAAAGGTAGTCAGAAGAAAATTACTTTTGATAAGAGAGAGAGTAAATGCAGAGAGAATAAAATAAAGGATGGAGATATGGAATGACAGAAAATACAGTTACTGATAGTAAAGTGAAAAAAAATTGGAACAAATTTCTCAAATATATGAAGAACTGATTCAAATTTATAAAAATAAGAGCAATTCTCCAGTTGACAAAGGATCAAGATAGGAACAGTTTCCAGATGAAGTAATCAAAGCTATGTATAGCTATATGAAAAAAAAATACTCAGATTTACTACTTATTGGAGAAATTCAAATTAAAATAATTCAGAGGTAATATCTCATAATTATTAGATGGACTAAAAGGGCAGAAAGGAAAATCACAAATGGTGGAAGGGATGTGGGGTTAAAAAGGAGACATTAATGCAGTGTTGGTGGAGTAATGAACTGATTCAACCATTCTATAGAGCAATTTAGACTTATACCTAAAGGCCTATAAAACCATATGTACCTTTTGATCTATCAATACTACCACTGTCTGTGTCCCCTAAGACAAACTAAAAGAAAAAGAACCAATATATACAAAAATGTTTATGAAAACTTTTCTAGGAGCAAAGAATTGAAAACTGAGGGGATGCCCATCAATTGGGGAATGGCTGAACAAATTGTAGTATGTGATTATTATGGGATATTGTGATATATAACAAATAATGAGCAGGAGACTCTCAGAATAACCTGGAAAGACTTCCACAAGCTGATACAAAGTGAAATGCACTATATACAAAAGAACAGCAATATTGTAAGATGATCAGTTGTGAATGACTTAACTGTTCTTAGCAAAATAATGATCAAGACAATGCCGAAAAATATTATCCATAACCAGAAAAAAACTGATGATGTCTGAATAAAGATTGAAGCATACTTTTTTTACTTTATTTTTCTTGAGAGTTTTGGTGTTATTATTGTTGGTCTATGTTTTCTTTAACAACATGATTACTATGGAAATATTTTGCATGATAACACATGTATAAGTGATGTCAAATTGTTTGCCTTTTCAATGGTCAGGAAGGAAGGGGGAGAAAATGGAACTCAATGTTTAAAAAACAAATATTAAAAATTGTTTTTACATGTAACTGGAGAAAATAAAATGCTAAATAAATTTTATTTTAAAAATTAAAATGGCATTATGAAAGATATCGTAGACATCATCATTTTCACCATAGTTAGCATTTATATACAACCTATTATATGACATGTTCTATGCTAAGCATTTTACAAATATTAAAGACAGTTTTCAATTAATTTTATTTAGTCAATCTGATCCCGAGCTAATGCTAATGTTCAATTTCCAAGGTCCCAAAAGTGAGAATTGATGAGACTTTTATTGCTGCCTAACAGTCAGATAACAATGGATAATGTCAAAGACCAAAGTAATGGATGTACTATTAAACAATTTGAAGATTCCTACAGCAGAGATATAATTAGCAATTTTGTGCCAAAGGCAAAACTTTTCCTAAATTTGGTTTGGCAGTGGGCTAGAAGAAACCCTAAGATGCCATGAAGTCAAGTTAGATACTAGGTCATCTGGTATATTTACTAATTGGGTGGACATCAGTGACAAAGCTGCTATCTAGTAGCTTCCTATTTTGACTAAGTATTCTTTCTGTGATTCTAAGTTCAGTTTTTTCTTGTTAAAGAAGTAAAAGAATTGTTATCAATTACCCTTCTCTACATTTCAGGTCACTGGAGCAAAACCCTAGTCAACTACTCCAGTTGCACTTCTAGCTAGAAGAAAATTGAAGGCTAGAACATCTCTCCCCATTTGGGAATCATTTATAAAAATATGTACCATGTGGTATATTATATGCAACAACAATTTCTTTGAAGAATATTGCAGGAAACAAATATGGGTTAAGGGAAAATGAAGTGAGGAAACCCTGGAGTCAATGGCAGGAGCCCTTTTGTTTTTCAATGTCTCATTTTCTTTTATCAAATAAGAAAGCATATGTAAAACACTTTATAAAACTTGATGCTAATTGTTGTTTTTACAACAAAATCATTTTCCATTGCCCCTGTATCACCTCACCAATGTATCTTTATAACTAAGAAAAACAGTTAAGCAAATCTATACTGTGCATCAAGTTCATCTGACCACGTTCAACACATTTCAAATGTGTCAAGCCTATCTCTAACGAGAGGCAAAGTATGCTTCCATATCCGTTTTCAAATATCATGATTATGCAAAACAACTCAAGTATCCAACTACCTTTTAGTATTGCTTCCATTTACTTTATTGTTGTCATTGGGTATATTCTCCTGATTCTGCTTTCTTATTTGCTATCATTTCATCCAAGTCCTCCCATGTTTCTCTGAATTATTATTTCTTATGACACAATAACATTTCATTATATTAATAGCACAAATTTTCAGCTAATACACATTCCATGGGTACCTACATATATATATATATATATATACACACACATATATATATATATGCACCAGATGGCATTTAAAGTCATTCACTTGGTAGTTCCATATTAACACTGATGATTGTCCATGCCCCAAGGGGCAGAAATGCTGGGCAAGTTGCTATACTCTTTACTTTAATCCCTCTGTCTTTTATTTCTATCTTTCTGTATGGGATAGTGCTAAATTATTATGAAGGAGTGTGTACCTTTATGGATTTGCCAATTAGACTTTACCTCTCAGCTTTTACCCACAGGTGAACCCTATCTTGAAGTTGTCATTCTTCAATGATTGTTTTCTGCAATGGAGTTGAGGTGTTTGGAAACAGATAGATAAGATAGTAATACACTTAGTGTGGAAGTCATAAGCAACTATATTAATACTATTTATAAGAACACAATGCAAAATAAAACAAAAAAACCCTAGCAAGCAGTTTGGGCCCCCACTCTCTTAAACCACAGAATTTGCTTTAAGACTTAGAATCAACCTGGACTCAGGAATTCTAGAGTATACAGTGTTTTAATTTATTTGTATCCATTGTGAGAAGGTAAAGGATTATAGATAATATATTCACCAGATGCTAGAAATTTTGACTTACAGTCCCAGTGGGATCAGTCATCAGGAGGGGTAGGCAATGTGGAGAAAATTTTGGACCTCATGGTACAGGAACCTGGAACTTGGAATCCTGGGCAAGTTGGAAGTTAGAAGAATTTTCCTGGTCATTGACAAGGATGCCTGGTACCTTTTGGACTCTTACTTCATTACAGAACATGAGAAGTAAATGGACTCAACAGTCAAGACCAATAAAGAACCATGCTACTTTTATGGGTCCTAGCATCCATCTTCTCTGACCTTGAGCATAGCACCCTTCTACCAAAATAACATTACATTACCACTTTTCTTGCTCTGCAAGACCCATATCTATCCCTATGCCATTCCTCATTCTGGACAATGGAAAGGAATGGAGGGTATTATATCTGGTATAATTCTTTCTATCTCCGAGGTAGAATTCTGTTACCTAGACTAACACTAGATTTAGGGTCAACTCTGACCTCCAAATTACTCCAAATTTGCCTTAAACAAACAGAAAATATTCACATCAGTAAAGCAAATGTACATAGTTGTTTATATATTCTCAATTCTATTAGAATAATTACAATGTTTTGGGAACAGTGACTGTTCTAGTCTTTCTTAGCATTCCCGTGCTTTAGCATAGGGCCTGGCACATAGTAGTCACTTAACAATTATTTTCTGACTGACTCACCAAGTTATTGCCAATGGTTCAGCCCATATAGTGTAGTGTCTCAAGCACAGCGAGGTGCCTATTGGGCTGAGTTCTTTTCTAGGCAGAAAAATGGAGCTTTTTAAGGGACTTTCATTCATATGATAGGTATAAGGCATTCTTTTTCTTGGTGCCCAGTAAGTCAATACCTACCAAACATAAATCCAAACACAATATCTTAATGAACCAAATTCTTTAATTTTATAACAATAAATTTCCCTTCAAGAAAGCAGATATATTAATGGAACAGATTGTATTCATGAGTATCTATCTTTGCTTCCTTGAAGGTTATTCTTTGGTTCTCTGTTATGTGTTATTTATCTCTTTCTCATTAATATATGCACCTAGCCCCACTGCCATAAATCTACACATCCTTCTATACCCCACTTTGTCCCATTCCCTCCCCACTTATTTCTTTACAGATTTTGGAGAGTGATACACTCTTCATGGTATCTATGTAGTGTTCCCTGTTTAGTCTTTTCCCAATGTGAGTAGATTTTCAGTCCTCCTCCACCCATTAATACCTCTGTGTTGGTTCTTCTTCTGCACTTCATTTGTATGACATAATTACTATTTTTACCTTTTCCTAGACAGTTTTGCTTTTTAGAGTCATATCATACTCAAGTCTGTCCCAGTCTGTCTTCTGAGCTATCCAATTACTGATGTCACTTTTAAATATATTGTTATTAGTGTTATATGGGTTATATATCTCATAGAATATTGGTTAAATATATGCTTGTATTTTCATATAAGAAACATAAACAATTTGTCCATGCTAAATCCTTTGGAATTAATTTTTGATGCTGGTTCTTATATGTTAAATTTTCTCATGTTCAGATTTGATTGAGACAAAGTTCTTAAAATTTGTAAGTTAATTTAATATAAATAATTTCTGTTCAATATTATAATTAGTTTTGCTGGATATGGTATTTTTGACTTCAGACCTATTTTTTTTTCCCTTGCTGACACATATTATTTCACGTTCTGTAGTCTTTTATTGTAACTGCTGATAAATCCTATGCAATTCTAATTGTTGCTGTAGCATATTTGTTTTTTTTTGTTTATTTCTTGCAAAATTTTCTCTTTGATCTGGGCTTTCAAAATTTAATCATTATTTCTATGTGTTTTCTAGAAAGGATCTCTCTGAGTTAATGATCAGTGGATTTTTTTTTTCTATTTTTACATTCCCCTCATGTTCTATCACTCCAGCAGAATTTTCTTTGTTTATTTCTTGTGTTATTATGTCAAGATTCTTTTATTTCAATCATAGCTTTCATAGGTCCAATTATTATTATATTTACTCTTCTTGATCTGTTCTCCTAAACTGTGGTCTTTCTTATAAGATGTTTCATACTCTGTTCTATTTTTTCATTATTTGTATTTTGTTTTGTTATTTTCTGGTCTCTCAAAGTTTTACTGGTTTCCCCTTGTTGGATCTTGCTTTTTCAAAGAATTTTTTTCTTGTTTAAGACTCCATAACTTTTCTAGTTGTTTAACTTTTTTTCATAATCTTGTTTTTCTTGGGTGGTTCTTATTTATGATTATTATTTTTTAGATTTCCTCAATGTTTCTCATTTGGTTCTTGAAGTGTTTTTGAGTTCTTCTATAAATTCCTTCTAGGTAGGTAGCCATTTAATGTTACTTTTTGGGGTAGAAGAGGCTTTTTTTTACTTCACTGTCCTCTGAAGATGAATTCTGGTCTTCTCTACTCCCATAGTAAATTTCTATGGTGAGCTCCTCTCTTCTTTGTCTATTCATTTTTATAAGAACTACTTGTATAAGCACCTCTAGCCCTGGAAGTGGGGGGAGGATAGTGCCTTAAGCTTCATTTTAGCTCTCCCCTCTAACCTGGAACCCCAAAACAAGAGCTAAACTCTCATGCAAGTGCCTGTAGTCAGTAGCATCCCTTCCCTACTGCTTTTACACTTACCCAGTTTCCTAGTTTCTTCTAGTCCAGAGCTCCATTTCTGCAGCACAACTGGGCCTGGAGTCCCTAGTCAGTAAATATTCTCTCAGGTTACTGGACTCAGACCTCTAATGCCTGGGATAAATCTGGAAAGCTTAAAATTTTCTAACCTATTCTGCCATCTCCCTAATCCCTCTTGAGGTTTTGTTTTGAATTTTGGAGAACAAAACTTGCAGCCTTCACAGAGGCTGGAGTCATATGTAGGCTCCTCCTTGAGTAGTATCCATATAGTTATCAGTGGCTATAGATATCCATATAGTCATCAGTGGCTATAGATTTAATCACAGAGCATTACTATTGGAAGAGCACAAGAATGGCTGAACAGATGAATAAAAGGGGAAAAGGATAGATCTTCAAAAGCATGAGGCCAAATATAAAATTAATTAAAATGCCAAGGGATCTTCCTTTGGGATCAACAGAGCTATTCAGCTAGATGGTGATTCATGGCAGGGACAATTCTCTTTTCTGCCATATAAGCATTTGATACTTCATGGAAGACTTCTTTACTATCTGTTCTCAGCAGCTGATACAAAGATGCAGTCCAGAAAGGGAACATAGTTTGGTGATAAAAATGTTGTAATAAGTGTTGATGTTGAACTGAAATGTAACATTTTTTTGTTTTTACTATATCCACCCACACCTTTTACAATCAGTTAATATTTTTTCTGAACTTCACTGTTCTTCTATCCAGCTGCCTCTGCAATATTTCTCTCCTTCCTTCCCTTACTCCCTTTCTTCCTATTTTCCCTCCTTCCCTCTTTTCTTCCTACTTTCCTTCATTCCCTCTTTTCTTCCTACTTTCCTTCTTCCCTTTTCCTTCCTTCCTTCCTCCCTTCCTTCCTTCCTTCCTTCCTTCCTTCCTTCCTTCCTTCCTTCCTTCCTTCCTTCCTTCCTTCCTTTGTTTCTTTCTCTTTTTCAGTGCCACAAAAATGAAGTTGTAAGCTAATCTGTGAGGTAATATTTCTTGTTTGGCAAAATTTCAGGTAGTTACCATAACCTCTGAATGGTCCCACTGTATAGCATAAGTAGTCTGTCTCAACCAAAAAAATCCTTAAATATGCTTTCAATAATGTGATATCTGCAGTCACCTGGGTCGAAGCAAAGGAAAATATATTTCCCTGACATTTTTCCCTTTGCTCTTTTGGGATAAGGGCTGGCATTCATATTAGGCAGCCCACATATTGACATGCTTAGAGAGATGTTATATAGCTTTGCAATGGGAATATCTTGAGATATTTGAATGGCAATAATAAATATGGCTGTTCTGGGGGGAGGAGAGAAGCTGCAAGAAAATTCCCCCACAGACAATGATTAAAAACTGAAGCAAGCTAATGGTGTACAGTAGTTAGGCATGGAATGTGATGGGGATTTATGATTTCAATTAATGCTGGAGAGCAATTTTAGAAAGTTATTAGCAAGCAACTGGCATTCCCAAAGATGGCTCATTTGTGTATTGCTCAAGATTAGTTGCATCTTTTAGTTGTTTATAAACACACATGGTAGATTTTATTGAATCTGAGGAAGTGATTGTAATGTTACCCATTCCAAGATTTTCAACAGAAAGAAAGGCTGGTACTATTTAGAGGGTTCTTTTTTGTTATTATTATTATTCCTGTGTGGAAAGCAAAGGATGGAAAAAAAACCCTTATTTGTAATGTTTCATTCAGTTCGAAAAAATGTTTTCCCCTACCTGTTTTCAACTTTGATGTGTGTTTTTAAATAAGTAATTTCCTCTATACAGGATACTATTCACATTTAAGAATTTTCAATGGCTCAAATACTCAGAGTTCTGCCTCCTAGAATATAATATATATTAAAAAATTCAACCAAATGGAATCCTTGGCTTTGAAATATTCATCTTTAAAGCAGATGTGTTCATTTTTTTCTTTATCAATGCTATTAAAGTAATATGCTTGTATAAAAACTTCCTCAAGAACATTCCAGCCTTGAAAGTCACTGTCAAGCAAAAGAAACGGTAGATACCCCCAACTGAAAAAAAAAAGTGCCACCTCCCCTTAGAGAACTAGAATTTGATCCAAACACCTAAATATCTTGGAGGGAAAGTGAATTTAAATAATGAAGGAGATTCCTCAAATAACATTACATAAGGTAATTAGAAAAGATAGTGTCATATTAAATTTATATTTCTCTCAGAGACATGTTCTTTGGTGGGTACTCAATAAATATCTTAATTAAATTGAAGTTTATACTGTATAAAAATATACTGTTGCTATTCAATTCAAAGATTGGGATCTGGATTTGTGATTTCCTTTATATAAAGAGCTTCCAGAAACTTCTACAAGTGAAAGTTAGCATCTTCTGTTCAACCTATAATCTTAAAGCATTTAAAGGTTAAGGTACTTGTCCAAGATCATGCAGTCAGTATTTGTCATAGATGGGATTTGAACCCAGTTGTTTTTTTTTTTTTTTTGGTTCCAAGTTCTGCTCTTTACCCACTATATCAGTATGCTTCTCATAATCACACAGGCATAAATTTAATTCAATTCAATTTAATACAGTTTGGTTTAAGGCATAGACTGATTGCATAATCAATGAAAAGATGGAAAATAATCTTGGCAGATGAGAAGAGGGAAGATTAGATTTGCTGGACTCTGAGGTTTCCTCCAATTCTATCTCTTTGGTCCTCTGGGTGGGCTAGCCAAGTGCAGATTGGATTAAAGAGAAGGATCAATTAAAAGGCTATGGCAGAAATACAGAGGTGAGACAATAAGGGCTTAGAGTGGTCACTGTAGGATTGGAAAGAAGGGTATTAAATGAGAGATCAAGATTTGATGATGGGTTGTATACTAAGAATGTGAGAGTGAGGAAATGAGGATGACACTGAGTTTGTGAGCCTGGGCAAATAAATGGATGAAGATTCCCTAAAATCAATAGTTTCGGAAGAGCAGAGGTTTTCATGGAAAGCTGGTGAGTTTTGTTTGGGATACCTTGAGTTTGCGATAGGGATATTTGAGTCTAGTTCCAAATATCTAAAGGCCCTTTATTGATCCAATATTCTAAGTGAGGATGAAGGTTAGGGATAGGTAAACAAGGTGAGAATCATCTGCATAGAAATGCTAGGCAGATGGGTCATGCAGTGAATAGAGCACCAGGCCTAAAGTCAGGAAGATCTGAGTTCAAATCCAGCCTCAGATACTTGCAGTTGTATAACCCAAGGTAAATCACAACCCTATATGCTTTAGTTTTCTTATATGTACAATGATCTGGAAAAGAAATAGCAAACTGATCCAATATCTTTGCCAAGAAAACTTCAAATAAGGTCATGAAGAATTGGACAGGACTGAAATGACTTAACAACAATAGAAATGGCAATTGAAATTACTGGAGCTGATGAGATAACCAAGTAAGATAGTGTGGAAGAGCAGAAAAGGATTCAGGATAGAGCCTTTGGGAATACCTATGGTTAATGGTTATGCTTTAGATGAAGATCTAGCAAAGAAGACTGAGGAGAGATATCAGATAAATAGGAACAGAATCAGAAGAATGTCATAAAATCTGGAGAGAAAAGAGGACTAAAAAGCAGGTGATCCAAAGCATCAAAGCCATCAAGGCGTTTAGGAAAGATGAAGAATGAGAAAAGATTGTTATATTTGTCAATTAGAGATCATTGCTAACGTTAAAGGGGACAGTTTCAGTTTGAAAGGAGAGCTTGTCAAAAGGGTTTAGAAGCAAGTGAGAGGAAATTAGGAGAAGGAAATGAGATATTTGGGAGAAGGAAAGATAAAAGGGAAGAATTAGGAAGAGAATACACACATATGTGTGTATACATATATATATATATTGTATGCATAAATAAATAAATAGGTATACACATATTTACTTATACATATACACATATACCTCATTTTCCCCATAAATTATGTTGACTGAACTTAGCTTTCTATTTCTTGTGTCTATCTTTCTTTGCAAAGGCTGTCCCATATTTCTGGAATTTGTATCCTCTTTATCTTTATCTTTGAAGGCCTCTAGCTTTCTTTGAGTGTGTAGCTCAGTTGCCGTCTTTTTGGATGCCTATGCTAATATCACTGGTTGTCAGGGTCATTTCCTTCCTTTAATTATTTCATTTTTGCTTACCTGTTTTAATCATGTGACAGCCAGTAAAATGTATGAACCCTGAGATCAAGACTGTATTTCATTTTTTCTTCGTTTTCCCAGCACCTAGGACAGTACTTGAGATAAAATAACTATTTAATAATATTTGTTGAATTGAATTCCATATTTATTATAGTAATAGTGTTGTGGAATAACCATAAAAGTCACAGTTTCAATGATAAAATTGTACTTTAAATAGTTATAAGGAGAAAATGCTATTGTTTGGGTAAACTAAATTGAAAACCAATGGTTGTTAACTTTGATTCTGGAGAAGACATAATAAAAGAAAAAGTGGGGAACTACAGCTACAAAATGTTCCATATCCTATCAGATTGTAATTTTGTTAGATTTTTAATTTTTTCTAATTTTGGAGGCCAACATTTTATTGAGAATTTTAGAATTATTTTCATCAACTTTCTCAATTTGCTATTATCTTTCTTTGGTTTATCCTTGCCTGGGTGAGATTAAATGACTATATTTTTCTAATGAAAACATTTTAATTGTTTTTCCTCTAACATTTTGAGACTGAATTTTTGTAATAGTTATCAATTGTTGATTTTTTTCTTTACTTTAAAAATGTTTAATAATAGCTTTTAATTTGCAAAATACATGCAAAAATAGTTCTCAACATTCACCCCTGAAAAATCCTGTGTTCCAAATTTTTCCTCTTCCCTTCACCCATCACCTCCCCTGGAAAGCAAGCAATCTAATATATGTCAAACATGCACAATACTATACATATTTCCATATTTATCATGTTGCACTAGAAAAAATAAGATCATAAAGGAAGAAATTAAGAAAGAAAAAATAAGTTAAACAACCACAAAAAAGTACAAATATTATATTATAATGCACATTTAGTCCCCATAGTCCTCTTTCTGGATGCAGATGGTTCTCTTCATCACAAGTCCATTAGAATTGGCCTAAATCACTTCATTGTTGAAAACAGCCACATCTATCACAGTTGATCATCACATAATTTTGTTGCCACTGTGTACCATGTTCTCTTGGTTCTATTCACTTCATTTGGCATTAGTTCATGTAAGTATTTCCAGGTCTTTTTGAAATCATCCTTCTGATTGTTCCCCAGTCAACTCTGACTATGATTTGCAGAGAACATGCAAACTTTAATTGGCTAAGAAAGTCTATTTACAAGAGTTTTCTCTAATACCAATGAAATCACAGTTTTAGACCTTTTCCATTACTTTGTGTGGGAGAAGGTTGGTTTATGACTAACTCCCCCAGTCCTCCCTCTCTCCCTCCCTCCCTCTCCCTCTCTCTTTCTCTCTCTCATTCACTCTCTCTCTCTCTCTCTCTCTCTCTCTCTCTCTCTCTCACACACACACACACACACACACACTTATTAAAACAATTGTATAGACTTGTCATCTTTGTTACTCCCTTACACAGCATGAACAAATCATAAGGGGATTCTGACCATTGGATGAGGGGAAAAATTGCTTATCAGCATTGTTGATCCTGAAAAGCTAATTTACTACCTTTCCAATCCAAGTAGGAGTCCTGTGCTTAACATCCTGCCTGATAGATACATGGTAGATACTAAATCAATGGTGATTGATTGGGAAACATCCCTGCCTCTGAGAGAATGTTTCTTTTCATATATTGGATGAATTAGACAATTTTTCTACATGCTTGTTACCCCATCTTTTGTCCATGGCACTTTGCTTTGTAGTTAACCAACTGAAGTCACTGCTGTCAGGAGGAAGCAGATCAGAGAGACACACAGCTGAAGAGACAGTTGAGATGCTTCTAGTGAAGAGGAGAGATATATTCAATGGGGACAGACACAGAGAAGAACAACATTCAAAGAAGGAAAGCTTTAAGTAATGAGGCCAGACTTCTGGCAGCATAGGAAAAAACTGGTATTGGTGGTCAAAAGTTGAGTTGTGAAGGAGAGTAGTCCTAGGGCATTCAGCTGAACTCAGCAAAGATTATCTAAGGGATAGGATTGTGAGGCATCAACAAGAAGAGAATGGACACTGGGACCTATAGTCCCCGAGATATGAATGGCCATGGCCACAAATGCATTGCCTACACAGTTATCTTGCTACCATTATTCTCTAAACTTCTACTTTCCTCTTCCCAAGCAAAAACAAACAAAAAATGCTGTTTATTTGTGAGACATGTATAGAGAGGAACACTTTGTAGTTGCTGTCTTTATTGTTCTATTTTGTAAATGTTTGGTTTTAGCTAATTGTATTTTCCAAGTTTTACCTTTATAGAATTTCAAGATAGCTTTGAGAAGTCTCTGTTTCATAATATTCCTTATGGTCCATATGCCTTATGGAAGCAAGGAAAGTAACTATTCTTCTCCCCAATTCTTCATTTCCATGGGGACCCAACAGGTAAATCTGTGAGGGCTAAGTTGAGGAGGTGTTCTAAAGCAAGGCTTCTTAAACTTTTTCCAGCAGTGACTCCTTTTTGCCTGAGAAAATTTTACATTACCCTATCTTGAATCTGAAATGTTTCTGGCAGCATTTGTGCATGGGCAGTGCAAAACTGTTGTAAATTCAGAACCATGGCTGCAGTGAGATTGTTCAATGCAACATGAATAAGCGTTTTCAGATTCATTACACATTTGATTATGAATTAATTTTTGGTTGTTGTGTTCAGAAATCTTTTATTGTTGCCAAATTGTTGTGACCCCCCCCCATTCAGTTATGTGACTCCATATGAATCACGACCCATAGTTTAAGAAGCTTTGGCCTAGAAAATTTTTACTGTGTAGGAACTTATCTTTGCTGTATGGGTTGTTCTGTTGGATTCCAGAGACTAATTCCTTCCTGCTGCTCAACCTTTGACTGTCAGGACTCATTTAAAGCATTAGTTACCTATCTTTTATGAAGTTTGCTCCTTCAAACTGCTTTCTACTTAGAATACGACTCTTCTCTGTGTCTATTCATCCATAGAAAGCATATGTCTCTGCTTTCTTCTGGACATGCATCTATTGAGAGACTGTGCCTTGTGTTACCTTACTGAAGGGACTTGCTTTCTGTAAATCGTATCTTGCCAGAAGTGTTTATACTAGGTATGTTGCTATACATATTGCTGTGTTTATATAATATAAAACATATCTATATCTTTTTGTATATAAATATATACATGTGTACATATACCCACACATGTGGTCATAGAATTATACTTATCTCTGACTTTTCATACCACTGCTTTTTCTTGGTTCTCTCTTTACCTGCATGATCATTTTTTTTTTCTGCATCCTTTGTGGAATATTATTCATTTTACATCACCAAAGTGTGGAGATACCCCAGTGTTCTCTCTTGGGTTCACTTCTTTCTATTTTTCTTGATGTCATCATTAATTCCCATGGAATAATTTGTTATCTTAATGCAAAAGACTCACAGATCTATATATTAATAAACAAAAAAAGTTTTTTGTAAGGGTTGATTATGTGCTTGATATTGTACTAAGTGAGAATACAAATATAAACAGGCAGGACTGTCTCTGCCCTCAAAGAAGTTATATTCTAGTAGAAAACGAGATTATATCAGAGATTGGTTTGGATAGAGATTGGTTTTGGACATGGAAAGGATAATTATTGAATTCATAGGGCCATATCCAGTCAGGAAACAGTGGTATTATTTTGATTACTGTTTTTGGAATGAGAGAACGTAGGAATAGAGAAGGCTACATTTGAGATGATGGGGCATAAAGATTGCCCAGGAGTAGCCTGATGTGGTTGGGTGTGATCTGGAGATGATGAATGTTCACCAATCAGAAACTCAACATCACTGCTTGAGTTCCTGGACTCCAATGCTGCATCAATAATGCACTAGGGACATTTTGAGTGAGAAGTCCCAGAGGCATTTCAGATTCAAGGAGTCTAAATTTGAATTAATTGTTGCCACCCCAATGCCTACTTTTGTCAAATTTTTCTATTAGTATCGAGTATGAAACCTTTGGCAATTCAGTTTACCTTGCTTACCTCAGTTTCCTTATCTGTAAAACAAACTGGAGAAGAAAATGGCAAATCACTCCAGTATCTTTGCCAAAAACAAAAACAAAAAAACAAACCAAACAAAGAAACAAACAAAAAAAAACAGTAAATGGGGTCACAGAATTGGATGCAACTGAAAAAAAATGACTAAACAATTAGTATAATTGCAGTTATCTAGATTTATAGCTTCTGTGACAACCACAATTCCTCACAATACATCCAATCTGTTGTGAAAACATGGCATTTATATTTTCACATCTCTCACACTGACTCCCTTCCTCTCACTCATGCTGTTAATGCATTCATTCAGGTATTCATTGGCTCCCACCTGTTCCCCCATTTCAGCTTTCTCCCCATTCCATCCATTCGCCACATAAACTACCAAATGGTTTTCCTAAAACTTTGATCTATGTCTCATCTTCTACTCAATGAACTTGAGTACTTGCCCTTTATCTCTAGAAAAATAAAGACCTCTGACAGTTTAAGTGCTTTACAACTGACATCAAGGTACCTTGCCAGTCTTTATTTTTATCCATTATTCCACCTGGTGAATACAGGTCTTTTTATTCTTCCTAATATGTCCCATCTTCTGTCTCAGTGCATGTTTGCTGATTGCCCCAATGTCTGGAATGAGCAGCCTCCACAACTCAATCTCACAGAATCAATCCCTGGTTTTCTCAATAGAAGGCCTTTCCTGATCCCCACAGTTTGTAATGACTCACTTCAGAAGAACTTTATCTATATATGTGAATATGGTCTTCACCAGCTAGATGATAAGCTCCTTGAGGATAGGGGGCTGTTTCATTTTTTTTTGTCTTTGCATACACAGCACATAACACAGCTGGCACATAGGAGGTATTAAATAAATATTTGTCTGAGTGGGAAGCCCTTAAGACACATCAAGGAGAAACTTTTAATATTTTGAGCAGGATATAATTAATAAGAAGATCAGCAAATTATTTATTTATTTATTTATTTATTTATAAATTTATTTTTATCTTTTTTTCCAGTTTTTATTTGCAAAACATATGTATGGGTAATTCCTAAACATTAACCCTTACAAAGCTTTCTGTTACAAATTTTTCTCCCCTACTCCCCACCCCTCCCCTAGATGGCAGGATATCCACTACATGTTAATTATGTTAAAATACTTGACAAATCAAATATATGTATACATATTTCCACATATCATTGTTGTGCAAGAAAATCATATCTACAAGAAAGAAAAATTAGATAAAGGAAACACAATGCAAGAAAACATCAATAGAGAGCATGAAAATGATATGTTGTGGTCCACATTGCACATCCCTCTCTCTGGGTGTATATGGCTTTCTTCAGTGAACAATTGGAAGTGGTTTGAAACATTTCATTGTTGCAGAGAGCCATGTCCATCAGGATTGATCATCATATACTATTGTTGTTGCCATGAATAACGATCTCCTGGTTCTGCTCATTTCTCTCAGCATCAGTTCATGCACATATCTCCAGGCCTCTCTGAAATTGTCCTGCTGGTCATTTCTCACAGAACAATAATATCCCATAATATTCATATACCATAATTTATTCAGCCATTCTCCAATTGATGGGCATCCATTCAGTTTACAGTTTCTAGCCACTACAAAAAGGCTGCCACAAACATTCTTGCACCTGTGGGGCCCTTTCCTTCCTCTAAGATCTCTTTGGGATATAAGCCCAATAGAAATGCTGCTGGATCAAAGGGTATGCACAGTTTGATAACTTTTTGAGCATAGTTCCAAATTTCAGCAAATTATTTATTGGGAAGATAACAGAAAGTTATGAGAAGTTACCAGAGTAGGTAGAGTGTGAGGTTTGGAATTAGGAATCCCTTGGTTTAAATCCTGTCTCTGATACTTATTAGCTATATAACTGGCAAAATCACAGTTATGAACTTCAACCAACTCCCTAAAAACTAACATTTGGAATTAGGAATAAGATTCAAATTTTGTGACTCTGTCCATTACTACTTGTGTAACAGTGATAAAGTCACATAACCTCTCTGGATTAATTTCTTTAACTGTAAAATGTGCAAGCTGAGCTATGTCATCTCTAAGAATCTTTCCAGTTAAAAACATAGTGCTCTTTAGGCCATCACAGACTATGATTTTCACAGGGGAAGATAATTATCTATATTAATTCTCACAAGATCTCAGGTCCTTCAAATGTTTCAAAAAGAGTGAAAAAGTTAGAGGAGCAAGATTGATTGGGTGATGAAGATAAGAGGGGAAGAAGATGGAATCAACTGATTTTCTTGTTTCTGGTTTGTATTTAGAGTTTATATGATGTGATTCTTCATTATATGCTTGCTCCATCGAGAATCATGGGGATATCTGGTGGAAGTGAAGCTAAGAGTTCTATAGTCTACTCTACTATACTTGATTTAAAACAGGCCAATGGCCTGTCCAGCTGCTGACTTCTGTTAAATCAACTTACATAGTAAATCTGACTTAATATAGTCCTTTCCTCCTAGGGAAAAATAATCCCATTCTAATAGCAGATTCCATTGTTAATAAGTCTGGTGAAAGTAATTCTGGGAGATGGTTTGTAGCCTATGATGTCATTCACAATAGATATCATACACTACTTTGGACTTGGACAAGAGTTATTTTTTTATCAGATGATATAGTATAAGGAGGGATTATATTGGAGAAAGGAAAAATCTCTTTTGCTCTTCCTTTTACAATCACTTTTACAAGGAGAGTATATTTTTATTGTTTTTTTTTTCTCATCCTGCTTTCTATTTTGTCCCCACCATGGGTTAATCCTTTCCTTTCACAATCCTCTCCTCATTAGAATCCTTCCATTTTCATTACAGCTAAGTGTCACAGGGCTCAGCTATCCAAATTACAGTGACTAACCTAGTTATGAATTGCTGCCTCAGTCTTTATTTTTGCCTTATTTCCGTGGTCTGCCCAGGTGGCCCAGCCCATGCTGCTTCAGCCTGTCATATCAATGCCACTGTTAATAGAGGGACAGGAGAGGAAAATGTCCACCTGACATTCACATATCCCCCATTGTCAATGAGAAAAACAAGCTGAAGCTGAGCCATAGAAACCACAGTGATTTTTAGACAAAAAAAATCCCCACACCATTATGGGTTGGCTTTTAGAAAGTGCTACTGGAGGGAATAGATATGCAAGTCAAATCTCTCAAAAACAAATGCCAAAACGACATAAAGGTCAGGCTAACAGATAGATTTCTAATCCCCACCAAACCCCTAGAAGCAGCATTTTGTCAATACGGTTACAATAAAATTCTCTTTGGGCAATAATCCACTGGTATCACATGTTTTCTGCTGTGATTGTCCTTATAACAGTCACTTGTTATAAAGGGGAAAAAATAATCCCCATTTGTAGGAAGAGGAGAGAATTAAATTTGGCACATATTTATAAATATGTTGTGTGCCAGGTACCTTGGAAAGAAGGAAGGAATGAAGGAAGGGGGGAGACAGGGAGGAAGAGAGAAAAAAAGAAATGAAGGAAAGGAGAGAGGGAGAAAGGAAAGAAGGGAAGGAATGAGGAAAGGAAGAGAAGATGGGAGAGAGGAAGGAAGAAAGGGAGAGAGAGAAAGAAAGGAAGGAAGGGAAAGAAGGAAGATGGAAGAAAGGGAGGGAACTAGGAAAGGAAGGAAGGGAGGTGGGAACGAGGAAGAAAGAAAGGAAGGGAAGGAAGAAGGAAGGAAAGGAGGAAGAAAGGGAGGGAGGGTGGAAGAGAAAGAAGATAAAGGAAGGGAAGAAGGGAGGGAGAGAGGAAGAAAGAGAAGAAAGGTAAAGGGAGGGAAGAAAGGAGGGAGAGAGGAAGGGAGAAAGGGATAAATGAAGAGAGGGATAAAGTGAAGGAGGAAAGAAGGAAGAGAGGAAGGAAGGAAGGAAAAAGGGAAGGAAGGAATGAAGGAAGGAGGGAGGGATGTAGGAAAGAAGGAAGGAAGAAAGAATAGAAATAGGAAGAAAGACAAAGATGGAGTGGAAAGGAAGAAAGGAGAAAGGAAGAAAGGAAAGAAAGAAAAGGAAGCAGTGAAGGAAAGAATAAAAGAAGGAAGGAAGGGGGAAAGGAAGGAAGGAAGGAAACAAGTGTTTATTAAGCACCTGTTGTGTGCCAGGCACTGTGCTAAATGCTTCACAAATATTATCATATTCAATCCTTAGAACAACTCTGTGAAGTAGTTGTATTATTATTCTCATTTTACAATTAAAGTAGCTGAGGTAGACAGAGATCAGATGACTTGCTGAATGTCAAGTGGCTAGGTAGTATGTCAAGTCAAATTTGAATTCAGAGCCTTCCTGCTCCCAGGCCCAGTGCTTCATCCTTTTGGCCCTTCTAGCTACCTTGGGAAGACAAAAACAAGGCCTTACCCTCCAGGAATTTCCATTCTATTGAGGGAATGCAGTATCTCTGTATGGATAGAAGAGGCTGAGCACATAATCAAATCCTGGATTCAAACTCTCCATTTGCCACTTGTTACCTGTGTATTTTGCACAAATTAATTAATTCTGGGTTTGAGAAGGTTGTACTAAATGGCCTTGAGGATCCTCCGACCTCTAAAATGATGATCATATATCAACTGATAAGGAAAAAATAAATAGTGGCTCAATTTATATAGAACTTTAAGGTATAGATAGTATTTTATAGATATTATCTTATTTGATCCTTTCAATGACTTCTTTGAAATAGGTATTATCACCTTCATCTTAAAGATGAGAAAATAGGTTCAGAAAAGTTAAATTACATGCCAAGAATCTCATGGCTTATAAGTACTTAAATGAGATAGAAACAACTTCATATTCAATGTTCTATGTACCACCTTGAAATAATACCTAATAACATATAATATATTAAGTAGTTCTTTTTTTTATTAAAGCTTTTTATTTGTATAACATATGTATGGGTAGTTCCCCAGCATTGATTTTTACAGAGCTTTCCATTACAAATTTTAACCCCAGTCCCCTCCCCTCCCCTAGATGGCAGGAAGTCCACTACATGTTAATAATGTAATAATAGTTGACAGGTTGTGCAAGAAAAATCCTATCTACAAGAAAAAAAAAAGAAAATCAGAGAAAGGGAACACAATGCAAGCAAACCTCAATAGAGAGCATTAAAATGTTATGTTGTGGTCCATATTTCATATCCCTCTCTCTGGGTGTATATGGTCTTCTTCAGTGAACAACTGGAAGTGGGTTGAGACAATTCTTTGTTGCAGAGAGCCATGTCCGTCAGAATTGATCATCATGTAATATTGTTGTTGCTGTGTATAATGATCTCCTGGTTCTGCTCGTTTCACTCAGCATCAGTTCATGCAAGTCCCTCCAGGCCTCTCTGAAATCATCCTGCTGGTCGTTTCTTACAGAGCAATAATATTCCATAACATTCATATACCATAATTTATTCAGCCACTCTCCAAATGATGGGCATCCCTTCAGTTTCCAGTTTCTAGCCACTACACAAAGGGCTGCCACGAACACTCTTGCACATGTGGGTCCCTTTCCCTCCTCTAAGATCTCTTTGGATATAGGCCCAATAGAAACACTGCGGGGTTCTATTGGGCTTATATCCCAAAGAAATCATAAGGGAAGGGAAGGGCCCCACATGTGCAAGAATGTTTGTGGCAGCTCTTTTTGTAGTGGCTAGAAACTGGAAACTGAATGGATGCCCATCAATTGGAGAGTGGCTGAATAAATTATGGTATATGAATGTTATGGAATATTATTGCTCTGTAAGAAATGACCAGCAGGACGATTTCAGAGAGGCCTGGAGAGACTTGCATAAACTAATGCTCAGTGAAGTGAGCAGAACCAGGAGATCATTATTCACGGCAACAACACTATATGAGGATCAGTTCTAATGGACATGACTCTCTTCAACAATGAAATGCTTCAAACCAGTTCCAATTGTTTGGTGAAGAGAGCCATATACACCTAGAAAGAGGGATGTGAAATGTGGACCACAACATAACATTTTAATGTTCTCTATTGAGGTTTGCTTGCATTGTGTTCCCTTTATCAGATTATTCTTTCTTGTAGATACGATTTCTCCTGCACAAAAAATGATGCAATAACTATACATATATTCGATTTCTTAAGTATTCTAACATAATTATCATGTAGTGGATATCCTGCCAACTAGGGGAGGGATGGGGAGTAGGGAGGAAAATTTGTAACAGAAAGCTTTGTAAGGGTTAATGTTTAGGAATTACCCAAACCTATGTTTTGCAAATAAAAAGTATTAATAAAAAAAAAGAACTTTAAAAAAAATAGAAACACTGCTGGGTCAAAGGGTATGCACAGTTTGATAAATTTTTGAGCATAGCTCCAAATTGCTCTCCAGAATGGTTGGATCCGTTCACAGTACCACCAACAAGGTATTAGTGTCCCAGTTTTCCCACATCCCCTCCAACATTCATCGTTATCTTTTCCTGTCATTTTAGCCAATCTGACAGGTGTGTAGTGGTACCTCAGAGTTGTCTTAATTTGCATTTGTCTGATCAATAGTGATTTGGAACAACTTTTCATATGACTAGAGATGGTTTTAATTTCATCATCTGAAAATTGTCTGTTCATATCCCTTGACCACTTATCTATTGAAGGGTGGCTTGAATTCTTATATATGTGACAATTCTCTATATATTTTAGAAATGAGGCCTTTATCAGAACCATTAAATTTAAAGATGATTTCCCAATTTGATGCTTCCCTCCTAATCTTGTCTGCATTAGTTTTATTTGTACAGAAACTTTTTAACTTAATATAATCAAACTTACCCATCTGGTGTTCAATTAGGAGTTCCAGATCTTCTTTGGACATAAATTTATTCCATCTCCACAGGTCTGAGAGTTAAACTATATTATGTTCCTCTAACTTGCTTACAAAATCACTCTTTATATCTAGATCTTGAACCCATTTAGATCTTATCTTGGTAAGTGGTGTTAGGTATGAGTGGAGCCCTAATTTCTTCCATACCAGTTTCCGATTTTCCCAGCAGTTTTTGCCAAATAGTGAGTACTTATCCCAAAAGCTGGGGTCTTTGGGTTTATCAAACACTAAATTGTTAAGGTTATTGCCTAGATTGTCCGGATAAAGAATCCTGCCACTTTGCTAAAGTTGTGAATTGTTTCTAGTAGTTTTTTAGTTGAGTCTCTAGGGATCTCTAAGTATACCATCATGTCATCTGCAAAGAGTGATAATTTGGTTTCTTCATTACCTACTCTGATTCCTTTTATCTCTTTTTCTTCTCTTATTGCTAAAGCTAACATTTCTAATACAATATTAAATAGTAATGGTGACAGTGGTCAGCCTTGTTTCACTCCTGATCTTATTGGGAATGGTTTTAGTTTGTCTCCATTACATATGATGCTAACTGATGGTTTTAAATAGATGCTACTGATCATTTTAAGGAAAAGCCCATTTATTCCTATACTCTCTAGTGTTTTTAATAGGAAAGGGTGTTGGATTTTATCAAATGCTTTTTCTGCATCTATTGAGATAATCATATGGTTTTTGATAGTTTGGTTATTAATATAATTAATTATGCTGATAGTTTTCCTAATATTGAACCAGCCCTGCATCCCTGGTATAAATTCTACTTGGTCATAGTGTATTATCCTGGGGATGACTTTCTGTAATCTCATTGCTAATATCTTATTTAAAATTTTTGCATCAATATTCATTAGGGAAATTGGTCTATAGTTTTCTTCCTCTGTTTTCACCCTACCTGGTTTAGCTAGCAGCACCATATCGGTCTCATAGAAGGAATTTGGCAGTGTACCTTCTGTCCCTATTTTCTCAAATAGTTTGTATAGTATTGGAATTAATTGTTCTTTGAATGTTTGGTAGAATTCATATGTAAATCCATCTGGCCCTGGAGATTTTTTCTTAGGGAGTTGGTTAATAGCTTGTTCTATTTCTTTTTCTAATATGGGGCTATTTAAATAGTTTATATCCTCTTCTGTTAACCTGGGCAATCTATATTTTTGTAGATATTCCTCCATTTCATTTAGATTATCAAACTTACTGGCATGAAGTTGGGCAAAGTAACTCCTAATTATTGCTCTAATTTCCTGTTCATTGGAGGAAAGTTCTCCCTTATTCTTGAGACTAACAATTTGATTTTCCACTTTCTTTTTTCTTATCAAATTAACTAAAGGCTTACCTATTTTGTTGTTTTTTTTCATAGAACCAACTCTTAGTTTTATTTATTAATTCAATAGATTTCTTATTTTCAATTTTATTAATTTCTCCTTTCATTTTTAGAATTTCCAATTTGGTATTGAATTGAGGGTTTTTAATTTGTTCTTTTTCTAGTTTTTTTTAAATAATAAGCCCAATTCGTTGATCTTTTCTTTCTCTATTTTATGCAAGTAAGCATCTAGAGATATTAAATTGCCCCTTATAACCGCTTTGGCCGTATCCCACAAATTTTGGTATATTGTCTCCTTATGTCATTCTCCTGGATGCAATTATTGATTGTGTCTATGATTTGCTCTTTCACCCATTCATTCTTCAGGATTAGATTATTTAATTTCCAATTAACTTTTGGTTTATTTTCTCCTGGCCTTATATTGCATGTGATATTTATTGCATCATGATCTGAAAAACATGCATTTGCTATTTCTGCCTTTCTGCATTTGATTTTGAGGTTTTTATGCCCTAACACATGGTCAATTTTTGTATAAGTTCCATGGGCTGCTGAGAAAAAAGTAAACTCCCTACTGTCTCCATTCAATTTTCTCTATAGATCTATCATACCTAACTTTTCTAACAATTGGTTTATCTCCCTAGTTTCTTTCTTGTTTATTCTGTGGTTTGATTTATCTAATTCTGAGAGAGCAAGGTTGAGATCCCCCACTAGTATAGTTTGGCTGTCTATTTCTTCTTGCATCTCTCTTTATTTCTCCCCTAGGAATTTGAATGCTATTGCACTTGGTGCATATATATTTAGTATTGATATATAATGTAGCAATATCAATACTAAATATATATGCCCCCTTTAATAAAATATAGTTTCCTTCCTTATCTCTTTTGATTAGATCTATCTTGGCTTTTACTTGATCTGAGATAAGGATTGCTACCCCTGCTTTTTTTTGTTCACCTGAAGCCTAATAGGTTCTGCTCCAGACTTTTACCTTCATCCTATATGTGTCACTATGTTTTAGATGTGTTTCTTGTAGACAAAATATTGTGGGATTCTGGTTTTTAATCCAGTCTGCTATCTGCTTCCGCTTTATGAGAGAGTTCATCCCATTCACATTCACAGTTAGAATAACTAATTCTTTATTTCCTGACATCTTATTCACCCAAGTTATGTTTTTCCCTTTTCTTTCCCCTTTCTCCCTTCCCCCCCCTCAGTACTTTGCTTTTGATGACCCCCTCCCCCAAACAGGACTCCACCCTTTAGATCCCCTCCCCTGTTTTTACTCCTTTCCCCTGATTCTTCTATTTTCCCTTCTATTAGTTTATCCCTTTCTTTTCCTACTATCCCTCCCACTTCCCTCTAGCAACAGACAAGTTTCTATGTGAAATCAAGTGTCTGATGTACATTTCCATAGCCCAACCTGATGAGAGTAAGATTTACAAAATGCTCATCTCCCTCCCCTCATTCTCTCAATTATATTAGGGGTTTTTTTTGCCTCTTCCAGAGATTTTACCTTGTTTTTACCTCCTTTTTTTAGATCTTATTTTACCACCTTTTCCCTTTTTTCCCCAGTATGACAACCTTTCCCACTCTAGTTCTCTTTTTCATATTATCAAAGTAATATCTAGTTAATTATACCCCCAAACTTTAAGTGTCCCCATAGTAGAAATAAAGTTCTCAAGAGTACTTTCCTTTTTACCTTTTTATGCATCTATTGAATTCTGTGTTTGGATGTCAAATTTTTTGTTCAGATCTGGTCTTTTCATTAGAAATAGGTGAAATTCACCTATATCATAGAATGACCATCTTCTTCATTGGAGGATAATGCTCATTCTAGCTGGATACGTTATTCTTGGCTGTAATCCAAGTTCCTTTGCTGTTCGGAATATCTGATTCCAGGCCCTTTGATCCTTCAATGTGGAGGCTGACAGATCATGTGTGATTCTAATTATTGATCCTCGGTATTTGAATTGTTTCTAGCTGCTAGCAGAATCTTTTCCTTGGTGCTATAGTCCTGAAATTTAGCCACGACAGTCCTTGGAGTTTTAATTTTGGGGTCTCTTTCAGGAGGTGATCGGTGAATTCTTTCAATGGTGATTTGCCTTCTGATTCTACAATCTCAGGGCAGTTTTCTTTCAGGATTTCCTGGAAAATAGTGTTTAGATTCTTTTTTTTTTTATTATGGCTTTCAGGAAGTCCAATAATCCTTAGATTGTCTCTCCTAGATCTATTTTCCAAGTCAGTTGTTTTTCCTAGGAGATATTTCATATTTTCTTCCAATTTTTCATTTTTTTGTTTTTGTTTGACTGACTCTTGAAGTCTTATTGAGTCATTCACTTGCATTTGTTCAATTCTTATATTTAAAGTGTTGTTTTCTTCAGTTACCTTTTTAAGCTCCTTTTGTAACTGGCCAATTGAATTTTTTGTTCATTGCACTCTTTTTCCACTTCACTAATTTTATTTTTCAATAAATTGTTGTCTTTTTCATATCTCTTTTGCAGGGCATCGTATCCTTCTTGCACTGATTTCAGTTTATTTTCCCATTTATCCTCCAGCTCTCTTTTGAGGTTCTTTATGCAATCTTCCAGAAAGGCCTTTTATAAAAGGGACCAGTGATGGTCCTTAATAACTTCCTCTGGAATTTTGTCTAAAGGAACCTCAGGATCTGGGGTCATCCCTTCTTTCTCTCAATAAAAGCTGTCTATGGTGAGAGCTCTCTTTTGCTTCTTCATTTTTTTTTTTTGACAGCATGGATGTCTCTTTAAGATAGGGAAAAAAAAAACAGTGGCTGAAGTTCTTTGCCCTGGGGCACTTCCGGGAGTTGACTTAAGGTGCTGGGCCGGTGGGGGCTAGGACTAAGTCCGAATTACTCCTTAAACAATGCAAGTCTGCCAGAACACATGCCCCCAATCAGGGTAGAGTGTCCTGAGTGCCTCAGATAAACTCCAGGTGTTTGGAGTTTGGAGTTTGGAATTTCTGCCACAGTGAGTCCCACCCTCACTTCCGGCCTACACTGAGTCAGCTGTTTATCCCTCTGTCAGAGTTATACAAACCTGATGTGAAGTTCTTCAGAGATATCAGCAAGCAGTGTCCAAATATTTCTGGATTTGTTGACCTAAAGATCAGTTCAGAGACTTATTTTATTGTTGGTTTGAGAGAAAATCGGAGGAGGACGCAGAGAGTCACCTTTTCACTCTGCCATCTTGGCTCCGCCCCCCAAGTACTTCTTTAACATAAATAAATATGATAATAAAATATTACTTATGCTTACTTTTTACATTTATTATCCCCTTTGAATCTCACAATAGTTCTATAAGATTCATTATTATTCCCATTTTGAAGCTTAGAGACCTTGACTTTTTAAAAACATTTCAGTAGGAATGGAGAGCACTTAGAACTGGAGGGATTAGGAAAAGAGGTAACACATGAGCAGGGTTTTGAAGGAAGAAGAAGTGGAATTGGGATGATTAATTTCCAATGTTGCCAATAATCTTCTTTGATAGGTCAGAAACTATGGTGGACAAAGAAACAAATCTTACCTCTGACATTTGTTGTCTAGAAGACCAGAGGTGAGTTACTTTATTGCACACAGTGTAATCTGTAAAATGGACAACAATTATCTTATAGTGTTGTTACAAAGATCAAATAGAACAATGGCTGTTCACCAAAGATTCACACCAAATATCTGTATCTATATATATGATGTCTGAAGGATGTGTATGGGGAGGAGACAGACAGACAGAGAGACAGAGACAGAGAGAGAGACGGAAACAGACAGAGACAGAGAGAAGCAGAGAGAATGAGAGAGAATGAGAATGAGAGAGAGACAGAGAGACACAAAGAGAGACACAAAGAGAGACAGAGACAGAATCAGAGAGAGCCAGAGAGATGGAGGGAAAGACATATACACACATATACACAATGAGACTCAGAGAGTCACAAAGAGACACAGAGACAGAGACAGACAGAGATATAGAGAGACAGACACATAGAGCCAGACATAGGCAGAGAGAGACACAAACGCATACAGAAAACATAGTGACAGAAACAGGCAGAGAGGGGGACAGAAAGACAGAAATAGAGTGACACATGGAGAGACACACAGAGAAAAACACACACACACAGAGGCTATTTTCATTGATGTATGATTAAAATCAGGAACATGACTAACTTTTAGTTATACAGTTATCTGGGGGTATTAGAAAGTCAGGAAATTCTTCCATCTTTGCACAGGTAGTGTATAATCAAGATTAGAATCCAGATCATATTGATTCTCAGGCTGTCTCTCTGATACATAAGCCATAACATTTCCCAAAATATTATATATACTGGACCCACACCTAACACCGTACACCAAGATAAGATCTAAATGGGTTCATGATCGAGATATAAAGAGTGATATTGTAACCAAATTAGATGAATGTAGTATAGTTTACCTCTCAGACCTGTGGAGATGGAATAAATTTATGTCCAAAGAAGATCTGGAACTCTTAATTGAACAGCAGATAGATAATTTTGATTATATTAAGTTAAAAGGTTTCTGTACAAACAAAACTAAAGCAGGCAAGATTAGGAGGGAAGCATCAAATTGGGAAATCATCTTTACATTTAAGGGTTCTGATAAAGGTCTCATCTCTAAGATATATAGAGAATTGTCTCATATTTATAGGAATTCAAGCCATTCTCCAATTGATAAATGGTCAAAGGATATGAACAGACACTTTTAAGATGATGAAATTAAAACTATTTATAATCATATGAAAAGGTGCTTCAAATCACTATTGATCAGAGAAATGCAAATTAAGACAACTCTGAGGTACCACTACACACCTGTCAGATTGGTTAAAATGACAGGAAAAGATAAAGATGAATGTTGGAGGGGATGGGGGAAGACTGGGACACTGATGCATTGTTGGTGGAGCTGTGAACGGATCCAACCATTCTGGAGAGCAATTTGGAGCTATGCTCAAAAAGTTATCAAATTGTGCATACCCTTTGACCCAGCACTGTTTCTATTGGGCTTATATTCCAAAGAAATCATAAAAGAAGGAAAGGGCCCCACATGTGCAAGAATGTTTGTGGCAGCTCTTTTTGTAGTGGCTAGAAACTGGAAACTGAATGGATGCCCATCAATTGGAGAATGGCTGAATAAATTATGGTATATGAATGTTATGGAATTTTATTGCTCTGTAAGAAATGACCAGCAAGATGATTTCAGAGAGGCCTGGAGAGACTTGCATGAACTAATGCTCAGTGAAGAGAGCAGAACCAGGAGATCATTATTCACGGCAACAACAATAATATATGAGGATCAGTTCTAATGCACATGACTCTCTTCAACAATGAAATGCTTCAAACCAGTTCCAATTGTTCGGTGAAGAGAGCCATATACACCCAGAGAGAGGGATCTGAAATGTGGACCACAACATAACATTTTCATGTTCTCTATTGAGGTTTGCTTGCATTGTATTTCCTTTATCGGATTATTCTTTCTTGTAGATACCATTTCTCCTGCACAAAAAATGTTGTGTGGAAATAACTATACATATATTCGATTTCTTAAGTATTCCAACATAATTATCATGTAGTGGATATCCTGCCATCTAGGGGAGGGGTGGGGAATAGGGAGGAAAATTTGTAACAGAAAGCTTTGTAAGGGTTAATGTTTAGGAATTACCCATACATATGTTTTGCAAATAAAAAGTATTAATAAATTTACAAAAAGAAAAAAATCAAAACATTATATATAAATATCTGATGTCTTTCCTATCCAGCAATAATATTGGCCTAACATAACTCCCTACCTGCCATCAAACTGAGCTAGTAAGAGAAATGTGGCAGAGAATTTAGGGTACAGAGCAGTTTTAATTTCTGTGATGATTGGTTGCATTAAAAATAACAACACAAATATGGATTAAGCTCCTACTGTGAGTAGAACAATCAACTAGCCATCGGAGAGAAACAAAACTTAGATGATAAGTCCTTTCTCTCAAGGAGGTTATATTTCTCTGGGGAGAAATAAGAAAAAGTGAAATATATGTCAAGTGTATCAATCCACTCTCTATCTGTATGGAATTATTCTCTGGAACTATTTCCCCAGCTCCCACTGAAATTAGTGTTCTAGGTCTCTAAGGCATGATTGACTGCAATTTTTAGTAGTATACTCATGAGTCAACATTTAGATATTTACTGAGAAGGTCTAGCAAGGACAATTTTCATAAAACATATACCCAAATCTATGAGTGTACTTTATTCTTGTAGGGTCTTTAGGGAAAGTGGATTCCAACTTAAAGAGCATGTGACCAAAGGGTAAATTCACAAACAGTAAGGGTAAAAAGTTTAAAGAAAACTATCATAATTATAAGAAAAGAAATAAAAATCTAGTAGATTTTTAGGGCTCCTGCCTGTGAATGAAATGGAGGGGGGATGGGGTTCCAGAGGTGTAAAACATTGAATGTATATTTAGAATTGGTTGGAATTTGTTTCACTGCTTTTTCCCTTTTCATTTTTCTTTCTTTTTTTCTTCCCTTCCCTTCTTTTCCCTTCCCTTCCTCCCTCCCTACATCTTTCCCTTATTTCCCCTTTTTCCACTTATCCATCTGTCTATCCACCCATCCATTCATTTTTCTTTCTTCCTCCCTCCCTCCCTTCATCTCTTTCTCCCTTTGTCTTTCCTTCCTTCCTTCCATTCTTCCTTCCTTCCTTCCTTCCATTCTTCCTTCCTTCCTTCCTTCCTTCCTTCCTTCCTTCCTTCCTTCCTTCCTTCCTTCCTTCCTTCCTTCCATTCTTCCTTCCCTCCTTCCTTCCAT
>JAJPUD010000943.1:317145-337391 GCA_023553655.1 Myrmecobius fasciatus
TTCTTTTCCCTTCCCTTCCTCCCTCCCTACATCTTTCCCTTATTTCCTCTTTTTCCACTCATCCATCTGTCTATCCACCCATCCATTCATTTTTCTTTCTTCCTCCCTCCCTCCCTTCATCTCTTTCTCCCTTTGTCTTTCCTTCCTTCCTTCCATTCTTCCTTCCTTCCTTCCTTCCATTCTTCCTTCCTTCCTTCCTTTCATTCTTTCTTCTATTTTCCTTCCTTCCTTCCTTCCTTCCTTCCTTCCTTCCTTCCTTCCTTCCTTCCTTCCTTCCTTCCTTCCTTCCTTCCTTCCTTCCTTCCTTCCTTCCTTCCTTCCTTCCTCCCTTCCTCCCTTCTTTCCTTTTATTATGAGGATAATTTACTGGATGAATGCAAGGGAACCACAGTGACCTAAAATGAAAAGACTCAAGAAAAGCAATTAAAAAAAATACAGCCATATGTTAAAGTATAAAATAATGAAATTATACCAAATAAATTATAAGAATTCATGGTGTGTCTATTATATGCCAGACATTGCACTAAGGTAGAGATATAGAGAAAGACAAAAACACAGAGTCCCTGCTCTAAAGCAGATTATATTCTAATAGGAGAATCAACATGTAAATGAAATACTGATGCATATAGAGAAGAAAGGCACACAATACTACACTACACTACACTACAATAGAGTAGAAAGTAGGAAATCAAAGACTTTAGAACTTACACATTTTCTCTTTTTTTTTTTTCCTGGAACCTGGAGGTATCATATCAGAGTCCACCTTCTAGCAGAGGCTTTCCTTTTTCCTTTTCTCCTCCCATCCTCCCAGAAGATGCTAGATTCTTCTCTAAGTCATCTTGAATCAATTTTTTAAAATGTCTCTTGCTTGTACATGGATATATACTTGTTGTGTTGCCTATTCTGCTATGAACTTCTTGAAGGCAGGGATTGTGTATGTTTTTTTTTTTTTTTTTTTTTTTTGCTTTTTAAAAAATATCTTCAGAACTCAGTGCAATGCCTAAGCTTAAGAAATTCTTATTGGTGGATTGATTTGTTAACTAATTGGAGGTGACTGTGAGCCAGAAGTGCCCATGCAAATCTAAGATGACCTGCTAATAATTTTGACTTTGAAATCAGATTACTAGAAGTAAAAACTATCTAGTACACATGATGAATAAACACAATCTGTTCTTTGGCAAGACTTTCCACAACAGAGTTGAACTGTTGGGTAAAGTTGGAACTAGGAAGAATGAAAAAAGACTATTAGTAATTTTGTTTTCATATGGATTAGTGTGACCACTTGTAACAGCTCAAAAAGTCTCCCTATTTAAGACTTAGAAGAAAAACCAGTGGGAAAACAAAAAATGAAATAAAAGTAATGTTGAAATTTCCACAATTCTAACTTTTGATACATTTATCCAAAATATTTTTATAGTCTTTTTCTTCCATCTAACTTATATGATTACTAAACTAATCTGCAAGGAACCTTAGGAGGATTTTGCCTTTTCTGCTGAATTTGTACACAAATGGGATTTTTCTTTGCCAGGAACCATGTTCTTTTTCATTCTATGAAATATTAGGCCTCTTCTTTTCTAGAAAGTTTATTCGTTATAGATTATATAACAGAACAATCAGGTCAGGAAATGGATCTATTAAAAGAAACCAAAAACAACAGCAACAACAACAACACACATAAAGACACACACATGATACCCACAAATTAGGCTGCCCACTTCATCTTCATGACATAGACCCAAATGCAATTCCTGGGCACAGCATGGCACTGAAGTGAAAGATGATGGTACATCTATCAATTTGTTCTCCTGTCGGGGTTCTGGACACAGCCTTAAGTGGGAAGGTTTTGCCAGGTTCATGAGGGAAGGAAGATTCTTCTTCAAATTAACCAGCAGTCTGTTTAGACTGAGGAGGTGAGAGGTGAGATTTGTTTTTTTGGAAACTGAAAATAAAAATAAAGCAGTCAGCTTGAATTTATTTTCCTTTGTCTTTTCTGTGTAATGGAATTTCATTGTCCCTAAATGATTGTGCAACCCAACTTTATCACCTGGAACCATCTTTAATTCAGCAGCAGTGGCCATCAGTCAGGAGCTACCACAAGGGCTGGAGCAGATAAATCATAGAAGGCATTGGCTCCTAAAAACACAGTTGATAGACAACTGAGAAATGTTTGCATTGAGGGAATTTGAGGAAATGAGAATTTAGTGTAATTCTTTGTTGTTTTCTAAAAGGCACTAATAAAAAAGGAAAGGACCTTGGAGTAAAAGTTCTAACCATAATGAATATAAGGATCCATGGGTTAGAGATTCCAGAAAGCAGGGAAGAAGGAACTTAGGGGAGAGGTACAGATCTCACCATAAAAGAATGATTAGGACCACTATGGATTGCATCTCAGTGTATATAGAATACTGTTTTGAATGAATTTTCTGGCTCCTTTTGCCTTTCTTTATAATCCAAGGCTTAGTATATTATCTGGCAAATGATAAGCACTTAAACATTTTTTGACTTGTCTGAAAGTTAAATTTTAATCTTTCACAGATCACTGAGCTTCCAGCATTAGGTAGGACTTAGCAAGAAAGTCTATTTTCTTCAGGAAAGCAAGTCAAATTCAAAATTTTGAAGCCGGATGTTTCTGGCCCAACCTGTGATTCCTTATTCTCATTTTGAGAGAAGCAAGTATTTCTTTAGGTATCTTAAGGGGATTTATGCTTACCCCCTCCCTAAAATACTCTATGACAAATTTCAAATAAAATAAATATTTACTGATCAATGTAGGAGGGAAGAATGAAGTTGGGATATCAAACAAACATTACTAGCATGTAATGGAAAGAAAAAAAAGTGAGGTTCTTCTATTTTTCTTCCTCTTTATCACTTTCCAATCAACTTCATTCCATAGTCACATCCTCTTCCATCTTGGAACAGACTAATAAAATTTAAAACTTTCTTTGAAATAAATCAATTTTTACTAAGAGTAGTTCCATTGATCTACCTAAGTGAAGATAAAGGACAGATTGGGTTGAGGGTGATTATATTTTGTTTTATTGTTGGTCTAGATCAAGGCTTCTTAAACTTTTTCCACTTGGCAACCCTATTTTTTGCCCAAGAAATTTTTTATGCAACCCTGTCTCAAATTTGAGCCAAAGTGTTTCTGACAGCATTTGTGTGTGTGCAGTACAAAGCATGCATGTTGTGTTCAGAACCAAGGCTGCAATGAAATTACATTATGCAACATGGACAAGTACTGCCAGAAACACCTTGGAATCATTATGATTTTGATTTTGAATTAATTTTTGGCCACTGTGTTCAAAAACCTTTAACTGTTGCCAATTTTATCATGACCCACAACTGCTTTGTTCTAGACAAGCAATTTCAGTGTAAGACAATCCTGTGATCTCAATTCTCTCCTCCAAAAAGAAACCTAGATTCCTAGGGAGTTGAAGGGGGGATACTTTGTATTTTTTCCATAATCATGTAGCTATTGTGTGTCACTGAAAGAACTTGAAAAGCTCTCTATGCATTGAACCCCTTGAGGAACATTAGAGGAACATGTAGCTAAACACTACAATGTGCGAATTGTGAATATTGTAACTGATATTTTGTTAATAACATGGATCCATGATGTCCTGGTTATGGGTATTCTTGCCAGTGATGTCCCTTGAGAACAGGCATAGATATTACTTTACTATTTATAATCTTAGTGCCTTTCACATGATAAGTACCTAATACATTCTGGTTTGTTCATTAATTTATTCATTCATGTAGATGACATGTCTTTCATGGCTTGCAATTCTCTAGTTAACTTGCATTTGTCTTCTCATAAATCTTCCAGAGATATCTAATCAAGGGATATTGGGGCTGGGAGGTAGTAACTTTCTCTATTTCTCTTAACAACAACTGGGTAGCAATAGGCCATGCAAATGGCCTACCAATGGTGATACTTTGGTGATATATGAAGGAACAACCTCCTCAGATACATCTCTAAGATTACATTTTTCACAAGTTCTATAATGCTCATAATTTCTCCCATTCCTCCCACTCTTTTCCATCATTCTTTGGGTTGCAACAAGTGATTGTTATCAATTTATGCTGTTCCAAACTGAGTACATGGACACACACAAATACACACACAGACACTCAAACTTGTATATTTGACTTTCATTTTTGTACTCAAATGAAATGTGGAAAATGTCAGCCACAAAATCAAAGAAAGGAACAGGCATTGAAGAACCCAGAGAAAGTAGAAGAAAGTTTAGAAAAGCATAAAGGAGTGTGGCCATGTAATGTTCCAAGTCCTTCTAAAGAATACCTGAATTCTGCCCCCCTCTCAATCAAAGACATCCTATATCTGGGAATACTTGATCTCTCAAAGCAGTTCATATATATTTTGGAAAGCTATAACAACAACATTAACATTAAACAACCAACATCTACAATAAAGCAAAAAGAACAATTCACATTTACAAAGGTTTGTGAAATGTCTCATCCATAGTTTCATTTGTTCCTCACAAAAATCCTAAATGGAGATTTTATGATTATTTCCATTGTATGGGTGAAGAAACTGAGTCCCAGATAATTTAAGTGACTTATCCAATTATTAAATGTCTGAGCAGAGAATTGAATTTCACAGTCTACCTTCCTCTAAGTGCAGTGTTTTAAACTCATTTCTATCTCAAATTGTTAAAAAAAATCCCCTTAAAGTTCTGGGAAATCTGGCCCTTCATTGTTCCTGATGCTGTCTTGTTGAGTTATGCAAAGTAGTTTAATCTTTTTATATGGCAGCCCTCCTGATATCAGAAGTCAGAAAACATGTACTCCTTAAATCTTACTTTTCCAGGGTAAAAATGTCTGGTTCATGGGATGACAAATTTAGAACTAAGAGGGACCTTAGACACCATCTAATTCAACTCTGTTTTTACTGATGAAACTGAAGTTCCAAGAAGCAACAAAGGTACTGAGTGATGGGATCAATGATCAATTGAATTGAGGTCCTCTTCCTCAGAATCCTGTGCACTTTCCACTGTACTGTGTTGTTGCTTCATCTGTTGTTTCTTGGAATGATCTCTACTTTGTCTTGTCTTAGGGGACCTCTCCTGGAGGTTCTCCAAAAGGTCATTCTTAAAATGGTGGGTTCCAAACTAGGCACAATAGTCTAGACGAGGACTGATTGAAGGACAATATAATGAGATTTTTAAAAATTAATGGTTGCTCTAATATGGAAATGTTTTACATGACTGCATATGTATAACATATATTGATGCTCCCTCTGGAAAAGGGAGGGATAGAATTTGGAACTCAAAACTTAAAAACAAATATAAAAAATTGTTTAATATGTAATTGGGGAAAATAAAACATAACTTAAAAATTAATGATCATTAATGAATGCAAAAAAATCATGTATTTATAAAGCATGTTTTTGTAATAGATCATATTAATAAGAATGCCATTATGTAATTATTTATAGGGAACATGCTTTTTTCTTTATTATACATAAATTAATGTGATATATTCTGTTATTTGAGGGTCTTGTATTTAGAAGGAAAAAATCTTCATGGATTTTTCCATTCTAGACCTGAGCCTTAAACCTTACATTGATTTCAATGAGAACATAAATTTTAAAATGCTTTAAAATTCAAGGGCAGGTAAGGCATTATTATTATTGTTATTATTATATTCAAATATTTAAAAAATATCATGGGAACCCAATTGTAAAATTGAATTTTCTGGGTATCATTTGGCTAAACTTTTCTTTTAAATCTTCTTAATTCATCTTTTGCAGTGTTTCAGAGCTATTCTTTCCTCTCTGCTAATATTGAAGACTATATCTCATACTCTCTTTCCTGGACTGCTATTAATGCCTTCTCTCTAGGCTTTCTGCCTCTGGTCTCTTCTGGATCTTACCTCTCCCAATTTACTTCTACTTGAATATTTTTTTTCTTTATCAGTTTTCAACTCATTACTTCATTGCTCAAGTATTAATGATATTTTCTTTTTATATATTGCTTCCCAACTAAACTCCTTTATTCTTGACTCTCAAAGTCTTCCAAAATCTGACTACACCATGTATAAACACTTTTATTTCCATAATACTTTTCACCATGAACCTTCCACTCCAATCAGGCCTCTCAACCTCTCTCTGTTACTGTGTTCTCTCCTCTTGCTTTTACTCATATGGTTCCCTCACATCTAAAATCTTATTTCCCACCACTCCATACTCATTCTTTACAGGCCAGTTCACAAGCCACTTTCTACATGTAACTTTCTCTGAGAATTTCAGTATATTAGTCTTTCCTTTCTGTCACTTTCTGTGCATTTACTGAATTCATCCTATAATGCAGTGCTTTATCATATCCCAGATTGTTCATTTATGGGATCAGATTCTGTATGTCCATTGGAAGAACTAAAGGAAGGTCTTCAGCACATTGAGTGAATCCTCCAATGCATGTTGGGGGAAGGACTTGGAAAATATCACACAGGATAAGAAGCTAGAGGTGACTGGATACATTGGAAGAAGGAAAAAAAGCTTTAACCTGAAAATAAGACTATAGATACAATTTTATTTTTGACCCATGAGCTGAATTGGCTGTGTTTCTCTCATTGTATCAGTCCAGTAGTGGAAGCAAGGTTACCCAGTGGATAGTGCTGCTTCTGGAGTCAGGAATCCAATGGTGTATTCACTCAACTGATTGTGAAGAAAAACCTATTTTTTAAAAATAGAAATGCTCTCTTCCTTTACTTCCACCTCAGAATCCTTACTTTCTTTCAAAGAATAGATATCATCTCTTAAAGGAGCTCTAGCCTAAGTCCTAAGTTACCAGCATTCCCTTCTTCTCTCCTTCCCTCTTGAAATGATTGCTTTATTTCATATAAACTTGAGTATAAGCTCCTTGATGTCAGAGACAGTTTTGTTTCAGTTTTTTTATTCCCAGTCCCTAACACAGTTTCTGGCACCCAGTTGGTGCTTAACAAATGCTTGTTGATATGAAGCTTTAGCTAGCTCCAGTGCTTAAGGCCTGGGAGACAAAGTCAGGAATAGTCCTGTTCTGTTTTCTCAGAACCATTTATAAAAATGCCTAAAATTTATAAAGCATTTACAATGTGCCAAGCACTGTATTAAGCACTCTACCATAATTTTTTTCATTAATCTCCACTATAACCCTGTGAAGTAGGTGCTATTATTATCATCCCTATTTTACAGATGAGGAAAGTAAGGCAAACAGATGTGAAATAATTTATCCAGAGTTGCATAGCTAATAAGTATGTGAAATCAGGTTTGATTTGATGTCAAGTCTTCTTCCCTTCAGGCCAATAGTCTACCGACTTTGCCACCTTGCTACTTTCACCCCCTTCTCTTTATCTCCTCTCTTCCCTTGGCAAAAATCAAAGCCCTCCATCATATTGACTGAGTACTTATGATAGCATTTAACTCTATGCTGGGTTCTGTCATATATAAAAGAAATAGAAAACACAGTCCCTAATCTCCAGATGTTTCTACTCTAAGTGGGGAGAACATTCTTAATAAAGAATCAGAGAATATAATCAAGGGCTTATTCATGTTTCATATTTTAAGGACAAAGCTTTACTATCACCCAGTTTGCTTTTTAATTCAGTTTTGGCTACAGTTTCCTTTAAGGATATCAATTTGAAAATGCATATTTATTTGCATTTAAGCATATATTATTCCAAAAAGAGAATAAGCTGGAGAAATTAGGTAAAATTAAATGGAAGAGGTGAGACTTGGAGAAAGCATTGGGTTTGAGTTAGATGACAGGGCATTTGGGAGGGTGGCAATGCCAAAGGTAAATGGATGGAGGTGAGGACCAGGATAGGTGAAAGCAGAAAGGATCCAGGATGAAGCTGAGAGACACTGCACTGGAACAATACTAAAGAAAGGGGGAAAAATAATTTATTCAATGTCTAATATGTCAGGAACATCTGGATGGCCTGGCGGAGAGAGCACTGAGCTTAGAATAAAGGAGACACTTCTTCATGAGTTCAAATATTACTTTAAACTATCAGGATCTGTGTGATCCTGGGCAAGTCACTTAACACTATTTGCTTCAGTTCCTCATCCAAAAAAATGAACTGGAGAAGGAAATGGCAAACCAGTCTAGTATCTTTACCAAGAAAACCTTATATGAGGTCACAAAGAGTCTGAACCAATGCAACAACAACAAAATTATACTAAGCACCTTCCAAGTATCTGTTATTATTATTCCTACTTTTCAAATGAGGAAACTGAAGCAGATAGAGATTAAGTGTCTTATCCAGGGTCACATAACTAGTAAGTTTCAGATGCTGAATTCAATTTGAGATTGGGGATCTCTCTATTATATTATCTAGCCAAAGATTGCGTGCTTACTTTAGGGACAGATGATCAAAAGGTCTCTCCACCATCCCTCTCTACCAATTCCAAAATGTCGAGTGATGAAGAAAAGACATGGTCTTGGTTAAAATTGATGTAAGTGGCTGTTTGATCTCCTTTTTAAAACTCTCTTAAGCCCTTATTATTCATTTCACTACTGGAGATAAAGGTCAAATAAAGTTAAAGGAATGGGCTTCTTAAACCCAAGTCAGTTCATTAAAAGCATGTATAAAGTGCCTTTTGTTTGTCAGGCACTGTGCTAAGTGCTGGGAATTCGAAGAAAAGGAAACCATTGGTCCTTTTCCCAAAGTGCTCACAGCCTAGTGGACTAGGCTAAGAAGAAAATGGGTAACTCCATAAGTGATACAATATGACTGGATTGCAGAAAGAATGCTTAGAACAAATGAAGGACAAACAAGAGCTACAAAGTCAAACGATTCATGTTTTTAAATCAAATCATAGGGCAGAAAAACTGTGTGATAGTTTTGGCTGACCTACATATCTCAAAGCACTGGTTATCAGCCCAACTGCATTATCAGCTCCCCTTTTATGTTGAGCCTATGCTTGACTATCAATTTCACATGTGTTGTTATAACACTTATAACTGGCGCTATAATTACCAGTGCTGTATGAGAAGTTACATCAGTTTACATTAGCACCTGATTGTTCAATTCATCATTGCCAAATGTCTATAAAAATAAACTAGAAGTCGGAAAGCTATCGTTGACTCAGCCTCCTATTTAATTACCTTTCTGGAGAGACACAATCGGTCTCAGTTATTATTATACAGTTTAGAACCTGCCATTTAACAATCTTCTATCCTCAAATTTGTCAAATGAATAGCATCATCAAAGTAAAGAACTACAATATGCTTCAGTTCAAGATATATATAGTATATCGAGAACAATTTGCTTGATTTATTAAGTATAAAATTCTCAAAGTAGCAACTTTTCATGGGCAACTAGCAATCATTTTGCATAAATTACACAGTCCCAGAGTTATAAACACTCCCTTTCACTTGATATCTTGCAAGTACTTGCTGTATTTAAATGGTCTGGCCTTTTTATAACTGTCATCAGAAAAATGTTTGCCTCTTCTAAGGGGAATTTGAAATTATAACACTAAACCACTGATTCCTCTTCTTTCTACTTAGTGGTAAGATTCTTTCGTCTTAGCATTCTCCAGTTTCCACACGTTTAAAAGAAAGCTGTATCAGTTCCCTTACATTTAGAAGGTATTTTCAATTTGGTTGGAAATTATCAAGATGTCCTTTCCTGAGACAATGTCCCTACTGTCTAATAATTATCCAATCACAATTCATTTATTCAAGGACCATAATTTTGGGAGTGAATGTGACAGACTGTTCTAGCTTCCATACCAATCACTCCTAACTCCAGTAGGATGAAAATATATAGGGGGAGATGATTTTTTTTTTCAAACAGAATCTCTTTCAGATTATAATGAATTCTTCAGACTGGATGATTTTTAAGACCATTGCATAAGATATAGCAAATAATTCACCATGAGTTATACTCTCCAACTATTCCATTAGAAAAACTCCATGTTTGACTAGGGGATATGGCCTCAAATCAGCATGGAAAACTAGCAAAATATGAACAGATAGAATTCATTTAAAATGTTCTTTCCCTATGAGGCAAATTATATTAGTTTACGAAAGAACATGCTTGACTCACATTTCTATTCCATGAAAGATACTCATAATAAATAGATAAATATCAAAATATTTAAGCTAGAGAGGCAGCAAGACATTATGGTAGAATGATAGATTGAAGTTAATAAAGCTCAAATAGCCTCTGTTTATTACTGGATATTGAACCACAGAAAGGTAACTAGACTTCACTGAATCTCAGATAATTCCCTAACACAAAATATTATAGAAGGGTTGGCTTCTATTTTGGTTGGTAGAGAGATATCCAACAATAAGAAAACATAAGTCATCATGATATTGCTATTCAGTAGACAAAAATATAATGTTCCCATTCCCATTCCCATCTTCACCATCGAGCTTATTAGCCACCATTTATAGTTAAATTTCTACAAATAGCTTGGATTTTTCAAAACAGTCATTGTGGTACAGTTAGACCAGACCATTCTGTTCTTAAGAAGAGATAAACTGAAAGTAGCTAGTAGGCCATAACATTGCTCCATATAAGTTCCACTACTCCCTTGAAAGAGCTAACAGAGGATTGGACTTGAAATTTTGAGCAGAAATTGCAAATTGGCAAATTTGCCTCATCAATCAATCCAGATTTATTAGGCACAAACTATGTGAAAGATATATGCTAGGTGCTGACAACACAGACAAAAAAGAAATCAAATAGCCCCTCAAGGTGGCTTAACTTCTAGATATATGTAAAGAGGTTGACTTTTGATATCATTGTCATAAAGAATTGCCAGGTTAAAAAAAAAAAACAACCAATGCAGGATGGCATTGTATAATTTACAATGTACTAATTCATAATTTTAGAGATTTGCATAAACCACCAAGAAGCAAAATGACTTATCTACAATCATGAAGCTAGTATGTGTTAGAAATCGGCTTGTGTGTATATAGATGCATTTTTATGCATATATATATGTGTGTGTGTGTATGGTTATATGCATACATACAAACAGATATAAATATAGATGGATAAATAGATAAGAAAAAAAATTCCTAACAAGTTCTAAAAACCTGTGCAAAAGTAAAATGTATTGCTTCTAAAATTTGTAGTTCTTTCTCATTTGAAGTCTTCACAGAAAAGCTATATCACAGAAAGAATCTTTGGGTTTTTTTTTTTGTTTTTTATTTTAGATGAACTGGATTCAAGTTTAAGATTTCTTTGCTTGGGGTCCATGAACTTTTTAAATGATAGTTTTGTAGCTGTATTTCAATATAATTTGTATCCTTTGTAATCTTATATGTATTATTTTATGTATTTAAAACAATTTTTCTGAAAAGTGGACCATTTACCAGCTGGCCTAATGGATCCATGCCAATCAAAAAGCTAAAAACCTTTAGGATTTGAAGGCCACCTCTGAAATTCTGTGGTTCTTGTGATTCTTTCTCCAATACCCCCAGCCCTCTGTCGAATCTCTCATTTCAATTCAATTCAACTTGATGAATCTTTATTGTGTGACTTGCATTGCTCAACATACTTATCAGGACCATAATATAATATAATTTCTGTTTTGAAAGCACTTCTGCAGTGTGATGCAAAAAAAAAAATCGAGCATCAGAAATGGGTGACTGAGAATTCATTTCTTGATAAGTGTCCCATCTAGCCAGCTAAGCTAGCACATGGTATTTTAGCCAACTCTAATGGGATTTGTTGAATCTCATTAATATTAATTTGGCCATCAATATGAATATGTGGATGAGTGAAATCCATATGCTGATTGAATGAGGGAAAATCGACCCCATAAATTCTCTGGGCATTCTCTACCAGGCAAGAGACCCTTTTCTAAGGCAGGTGCTTCAGCCAAAAAAAGAGGCCTTTTGTTTGCTTACCAAAGAATAAATCTGCCAAACCAGCCTGGCTTTAAATTACCATTGCATCTCAGATGGAAGGCTGCCATATGATTTAACTTCCAACAGCCCTATATGTTCCTATATTTCTTTTTTGTGAGTTGCTACTTCACAGATAAAGGATTGGGTACCATCATTTCAATAAACATTTTCAGCTGAGACACTTTTGCACTGTTTCCACATCTCAGCTGTTTTCTTTTCTTTTCTTTTCTTTTTTTTTAAAGGCCTGACATACCCTGAGATCCAATAAGGGATTTTGAGAGGGGAAAAAAGATTTCATTTCAAAGGCAGCCGGTAGGTTTAAACAGTGAGCAAACAAGAGCGCCAAATAGACTGCCATCTTCAGAACTCCAAAGGGAGTCTGGGTGAGTGACAATTTTGGTACGGCTATTTGTCAGAAGGGAAAAGATTCAGAAACTTCCCTTTGTAGAAGCACAGAAGAAATAAACTAATATTTACACTATCTGTGGGGTAAGCAAGCATTCTTTAGGGATAAATATACATACACACGTGTAAATATGTCTATGTATATATGTATTATATATATATGTATTTAAAAGCAGCATCAGTGAGTCCTTTTATCAATGGGGCATTTGTTCTTCCCTCTTCAGAGGGAGGGTTAATTACTGAGTGTATTTAGTAGTTGGAGTCCATCTTCAGGGTAGAAATAGCACTTAGACACGGCTCAAGTCCAATTGGATGCACCATCCTGGCTATGAGGGAATGGCCATCATGCGACTTTTAATCTCATATGAAACAAAAAGATTAAACTGTCAATATTAGGTTGAGTTGCCGTGACGGCTTCGCTGAGAGATCCCGGGCCTTGAAACAGCATCTAATGATATGTATGCAAGGAATGGATTTTTCCTTATAATGCATGTAATTAGAGCACAGAACAAAATGTTCTCTTCAAATTCATGACATGCCCAGCTAATAAAGGAGGAGAGGATGAGGTCCTTGCTATTTATTTGCATGAAAAAGCTTCAATATAGGATATACTTTAGAGAAATTAGTTTTTAATCTAGGTGACTAGATGAGATTTTGACCCTGAACTGTTTTTTGAGTTGACCTGAGAGAATTTATGCAGAAATAAGACTCTGATGCCTATAAACCAGACAGTCCCCGCTTTTTTCATTAATTTCTGAGTGTCTCATATAGTCAAGAGGAGCAGAAAATTGTTCTCTTTAAAAGCTCACCTTACGAGAATTTGCTTTTCTGAAACATAATCAAGGAAAACTGATGGGGAGCTCAGCAAGAGTGTATTCTTTTTAAATTTGGACATTCCAGAAGTTAGATACAGTGAGGCAGCAGCTATGACTCTCTGTTGACCTGAATAAAAGAGAAGATGGCTGTAGATGGGGATGAATATATTAGGAAGCAAAGCTTGCTGCTACAGACTCAACCCTTTTTACTAGGTTGGTTCACACATAGACCACCCGACAGGCCCTTAAAACAAAACATCAACATGCTTTTGGGCATGATGGCCAACACTTGTGGCACGCCATGTGCAATGGGCCATAGTCATAGAATTATGGTTGGTGGAGAACTCAGAGGGCATCTGGTTCTCCCTGTATTTTGACACCTCTCCCTTGTATCTGACAAATGTCATCCATCTTTTTCTTGAAGACCTCCAGTGTATTTGTAGGGTAGTACCTATAACACTCTCAAGCATGTCAGAGCCAGACAGTGTTCCTAAGATGTTATATTCTATTACAAAATTTATTTTTGGTAAGTTTGGTAAGTTTATTTTTTAATACATATTACTTTATGAATCATGTTGAGAGAGAAAAAAAACCAGAGCAAAAGGGAAAAACCATAGGAGAGATTAAAAAACAGAAAAAAGAACTACTGTAAAAATTTAGACAAATACATATACAGGCTATAATTTACAGAGGGTGAGAACTCAAGCACTTTGGGAATACAATAAAGGCTTTCCATTAAAAAAATGGTATCTGATCTGAGCATGAGAAAAACTAGGGATTCTAGTGGAAGGCAGGATAGAATGTGAAAGTTAGTAGATGAGTAATTTATAGTAAACATAGCAAATGTTATTTAGTCAGTTAATTAGCTGTTATGAAGCACTTATGTACAGGCACTGTTCTGGGGCTGGAGGTCCAAAGAAAGGCAACAAAATCTGTTGAATCAGATAACATGCTCATGAGTACATACAAGCAAGATATGTACTAGGTAAATTGGAGATGATGTCAGAGGGAAGGAGGGAAGATACTAAAATTGAGTACTGCACAAAGTGAAACTTTAGTCGAGATGAGAGTAAAATGTAAGTGCAATAACATGGCATAAGTCTGAAAAGGAAAAAAAAGAAATATTATATAGAACTTTAAAAGAGAAAGGGAACTCATTTCCCCTCACCAAAAATTTATCAAAATATCATTTATGAATTGTCAAATCAAGGAGAGAGAAAGACGTGCCAGTCTATAAAATAGTCCTCTAGGCTTCCTTTGGTCTTTATGTGCCAATGAACAGATGAACTCTGTCTAGGAAATGGTCACAGAATTATGGTTGGAGAAAAATTCAGAGGGCATCTGGTTCTCCCTGTATTTGACAAAACAATACCTCTACCTTGTATCTGACAAATGACATCCATTCTTTTCTTAAAGACTTCCAGTATATGTGTAGGGTAGTATCTATAACACTTCCAAGATCACATATTCAATTTTTTCTTTATCGTTAGCAAATTGAAACTGTGCCTTCCCAACTTCTATTCACAGTTTCTCATGCTGTCTTCTGAAGCTGAGATGAACCAATTCATTTCTTCTTCCATGTCCTTCAAATCCTTGAAGACTTCTGTCATCATCTTACAAAGTCCCTGGACCAAACACATTTATCTGTCTCCTCCCGTGGCATGATTTTCAGCTCTTTACCATCCTCATGGGCCCCTATGGCTATTCTCTAGCTCAATAATATCCTTCTTCAAAAGCACCAAAAACTGAATGGCATAATTCTGTATGGTCTGATTAGGGTAGACTACAGCAAGTAGGCTAACTAATGGGAGATTGACATGAGAAACTAAAGTTCATAAAAAAAGTAGGATCTGGATGAATAAAATTAGAAGTATTACCAGGAAAGCCTAGCCAAGCTGTCCTGCTTGTCAGAGGTAGAACATCAGAAATTTAATTCCAGGCTTCAGTTTGTTCACCCTCTGCCCAATGGCTTAAAAGTAATTTCCCCCTGAAAAGGATTTTGGATATTATTTGGTGGGCAGTGGGGAGGCAGTGATAATTTTTGAGCAAAGAAGTGATATGAGTGAAACTTTTATTACTTCAGCTCCTAACCCACCCACTCCCTTCTCTGATCCTTTATTTGCCTTGGACCAACACCTTGTATGAAACAGTGACCTCCAAGTTGCTCTACTCAACAAAGAGTATCCAACCAGAGTGAGTTGGACTCCCTTCTTTTCTCTCAAACATATTGCTTACTATTCTTAATAATCCATCTTGGTACTAATCAAGGATAGCAGCAACTGACTTTAGAGGCTAAAAGCATTCAGGGATCTAAAGTCATGAAAGGCCTAGAATTTTCTATTCTTCTGGAACTCTAGCCATCCCATTGGAATCAGTCATTAAATAAAGCTTACAGCGATCTTCATATCCTAAGATTACAGCAGCAGTTAAAGTAAGAAAGGGATCTTAATGGACATCAGATCTGACCTCCTAATTTTACAAATGAGGAAACCAAAGCATGGAAAATTTGACTAGGGTCCCATAGACAATGTCTGATGTTCCCATAGACAATGTCTGATGTCTGAGGAAAGGATTTCAACCCACATGTTAATGACTCCAAGTACAGTAGTCTGTTCACCAAGCCACACTTCATCTCCATTATCAGGTGGCATTCAGAACCCTTGGGAAGCTAGAAGTTCCATCAAATTGGTTAGCCAATCAGTCAACAAGTGGTATTCAGTTCCTACAATGCATAAGGCACTATGCTAAATGCTAGGGAAACAATCAAAGAATCAAATAATTCCTACTTTCAATAAGCTTACATTCAAAGGAGGAAAACCATAAATACATATAAAATATGTTGGGAAAACATGTAAAGTTATTAAACACAAACATATTTGAAGAAAACACAAGATAAGTCAGAAATAAATGGGCAGTGAGACAGAATGTAATGATCAACATACTGGATGGAGATAGTTGATGAGGTGGGGCTCTGCCCATCCCTTACCTGTGGTATAATCCCAGCTCATCTATGGATGATTTCTTGCCATAATTACTGCTAATATAACTATATATTTTCACAATTGTCATGTTGTAAAAGAAAAATCAGATTAAAAACAAAAAAAGCAAGAAAAAATGCAAGCAAATAACAACAAAAAGTGAAAATAATATATTGTGATCCATACTCAGTCCCCACAATCTTATCTCTGGGTGCAAATGGCTCACTCCATCACAAGATCATTGGAAGTGGCCTCAATCACCTCTCTGTTGAAAAGAGCCATATGGAACCAGTGTTCTAGGTCAAGACCTGACTGAGAGTCTAACGGGAGATAATATATTCCACCATGGTCCTCTACTCTTGCTGGTGACAGTGATTTGAAAAGTATAATGAATGGAAAAGAAAGGCTAGATGTGGAATCAGGGCATTTGTATTCAAAATCTGGATTTTCCCCTTCCTACCTGCATGACCTGTTCAAATGATGTAACCTCTTTGGACCTTAGTTTCCATTTTTGTAAAAGGAAGGAGTTGGACCAAATAGCTTCTGAGGTTGCTTCCAGCTTTTACTTTATGATCCATGACTTAATCTAGCTTTGCCATTTGCCTGTGTGACCTGGACAAATGATCTTCCACATTTGGGCCATCTACCCTACCCTTTCACATCGGTAAATGGGTTATACTAGATAACCTCTATGGATATAATCAGCATTAACTTTCTGATTTTTATGACCAATAAAAGGGTATGGAAAAATGACCTTGAACTCAATTCAATTCCATACAAATGATTCAACAGGAGACTATTTTCCACAAGTTAGGTGGTGGCTTAGTGGTCAACTTACTGCTTTTACTTTTAGTGAAAAACCCCTTTACTGGGGTCTTGGGAAGTCCAAAAGCATTTTTGTAATGCTTGTAAGTGATTGGGTTGCAGGTGATTCATTTTACCTACCAATATATCTATCCATCTGTATTTCTCCCTCTATCTTATATATGTTTATACAACATACTATATAAGTAAAAATATTATGTCATGCATATCAACATATCAAAATATATAATTAACACATACATGCTAATATAAATATCAATATGATACATGAATTTATAGACTATGATTATAAATATATTAATATTTATTTGTATATTAATGTATTATAATTGTATACAATGCAAATTATATATATGCACATATGCACATATATGCATATATGTTATTACATAATAAGTATATAAACACATAATATGCAAATTATTTAGTAATATAATATATATTTGTATATATGTATATATATATTTATCTATAGATAGATCTGTATATAAAGAATAGGTTGTTCTGAATTCAGGAAAGCATGCAACACTTTTGATGCTCCCAATCTGCTCATGTAAGCCCATCTCCTTAAGACCCATGTTGGCCCAGTGACTCTTTAGGACTATCAATCATGAAAGAGCATGATCCCAGTAGAATCAACATTATAAATAACTCCAAATGTAATAGGATGTTACATGATGAATTTAGTCAGGGATCATGTTAACAGTGGTAACATGCACAAATATTAAAATAAAACATAGTACTAAAAACAAAGATAACTAGGGTGGAAAAGCAGGTACATGGTCAGAATGAGGCACTCCAGTTGGGAGGCCCAATTGATGCTTTAGTATGCTAAAAACAAGGCATATGTTGAAACAGAAAAATCCATGGATTAGGAATGATTAAAGTTATAAGAGGTCCCAACTCTGCATATACTACACATCTCACATTGACAGTCCTTTAAACTCTCTGTTTCTACAATTGCTTCACTTATAAAATGTTAGATTAGTACCTTCTGGATTTGGAGCTACGATGTTCATATGATGCTAAGATAAAGATGCTGAGTAAACCCTCTGGAAGATTTTTGGAAAAACTTGGACAAGAATTACACTAGATAAAAAAGCACAGATGGGATTATGATTTGCACTGATGGAGGGAATACCCACACTAATAAAATAATCCATAAAATCCAATCTATTAAATATCTAGGTCATAAGTAATTATGCATTAAACATTAACTAGTTAGACTTTCTCTTCTGGGAACTATAAAAACTCTATGGGACAGCTAGGTAGCACAGTAGATTGAGAACTAGCCCTGAAGTCAGGAGAACCTGAGTTCAAATCTGGTTTCAGACACTTAACACTTCCTAGCTGTGTGACCCTAGGCAAGTCACTTAATCTCAATTACCTCAGCAAACAAAACAAAACAACAAAACAAAACAAAATCTCCTTATCTTTCAAATAGAATAGAAACTCCTTCAGGTCAGGGATTGTTCTGGCTCTTTGTAAGTACTATACAGTCAATATGACATAGGGTGGAGAGTTGGCCTTGGAGTCTGGAAGATATGAGTTCAAGTCCCATTTCTGACATATTGTCTGTGTCAATAAGGGTAATTCACTTAACTTTCAGCATTCTAGGCACCTCTTTGATAAAGTGTTAACTTTCATTGGAAAAGGGAAATTTTTCACCCCTGTGTTTCCTAAGCCACTGAAATCAAATGTCAATTCTTTATCTCTAGTGCCTTATACATAGTAGGTTTTTTAAACAAATATTTTGAATAATTGCAATTTGCCATTGAATAAATAATGTTAAATAAATGAGATTATGGCTATTCATGTAATGAAAAGAGCATTTTACCCCCTTCATTTAATGACAGGCATTGGTCATTCACTTCTCAAGAATGGTTAGTTGTTTCTCTTTGACTATGTGTTTGTAAGAAAAAAATAGGAAAAAAAAAAACCACAAAGCATTGTGAATTGAAAGAAAGGGAAAATTGTTGGCATAAATAATTGAAATCTTTTCAACTGAAGCTATTGTTGGAGTACTGAAAGAAACTATTCTTCTTCAATCTATTAGGAAATTGTTTTCTTAGATACAAGTCATATCTTAAATGAACAAGAATATATTAATGGACCAATTTACATTTAATTTATATTCCATTCTTACTATTCAACTAAGCTTAGTGGAAATTTGGCAAGCAGACAGAGCTTGATAAAAATAAATTCACATTTTCTTCAGCCACTAAAAGCTCATGGAATGTAGATAATGTAAACAGTAGGCATGTATTACATATTTGTTGAATGAATGACTGAAAGAATTAATGGTTAAATCTCATTCCATCACAGAATCAGATTTGGAAGGAAGTTTAAAAGTCATCTGTTCCAACACATTCCTGTACACCAAAACATAAGAGAAAGCAGAGTGGTTTGGGGGAAGGAAAAGTGGATTTGGAGTCAAATTACATAGCTCAAAATCTTGCTTCTGCCACTTATAGCTTATGTAATCTTTGATATGTCACTTATGCTCTTTGATTTTATTACTCTTTTGGCCTAGGGAATGAATGGGTTGGACTAAATGACCTTTAATGATGTCTCTTTCAGGCCCAGTTCTGTCATCTTCACAAGACCTTTCATTACCTTGGTAACCATTTTCCTAAAACTCCATAGCTTGTTATTGTCTTAAAACAACATGCCAAGAACTAAGTATGATACTCTAGATACAATCTGACAAAGGCAGATTACAGATGGAATATCACCTTCCTGAGCCTGTAAGCAGACTTGCCAACAATGGTGATATGTACGGAGAGTGACAGAAAACATGTCACTTTATTCCTCAACATTCTTCAACTTTTAATGCATGCAGCCTCAAGTTTAAGTTGATGGTTTGGGTGTCACAGTAAACTGTTGAATCATCTTGAGCTTCTACTAAAACCTCCACATCTTTGTTTTTCCTGAAGGGCTATATAATATTTCATATCTTACTCATTTTGATTGATATAATTTATTTTTTGAGCCTTCACATAAGACTTTATGTTTCCCTTTATTAAATCCAGTCTAATGTTCTTACCCATTGCATTTTTTTAAATGCTGAATTCTTTTATTAGGTGAACTAACTCTCTCTGCCAAATCTGCCTGATTCCATCTTTATCTAGTCATAGATAAAACTGAAAACAACACAAAGTAAAGTATAGATTCCCTGGGAAGCTCAATTTGAGACTTCCTTTCAAAATGATAGTGAAACATTGATGACTCACTTTTATGAAGTACACATAATTATATTTATAATTTAGAACACAAATGGAGGGAGAAAGAAAAAAGGAGAGAGAAAGAAAGAAAGAAAGAAAGAAAGAAAGAAAGAAAGAAAGAAAGAAAGA
>JAJPUD010000943.1:337401-348480 GCA_023553655.1 Myrmecobius fasciatus
AGAAAGAAAGAAAGAAAGAAAGAAAGAAAGAAAGAAAGAAAGAAAGAGAGAGAGGGGAAGAAAGGAAGGAAGGAAGAAAGAAAGGAAGTAAGGAAGAAAAGAAGGAAAAGAAAGAAGTAAAAAGGAGAGAGGAAGACAGGAAGGGAGGGAGGCAGAAAGAGAGGGAGGGTGTAAGGAAAGGAGAAAAAGAAAGAAAGCAAGAAAGGAAGAGAGACTGGCAGGAAGGAAGGGAGGCAGGGAAGGAGGGAAAGTATAAGGAAGAAAGAAAAAGAAGGGAAGCAAGTAAGAAAGAAGAATGAAAAAAAGAAAGAACAAGAAAAAAAGAAAGAAAAGGAAGAAAGAGAGAAAGAAAGAAAGAGAAAAAAGAAAGAAAGAGAGAAAGTAAGAAAGAGAGAAAGGAAGGAAGAAAGCAAGGGAAAAAAGGAAGGAAGGAAGGAATTAGAGGGGAAGAGGGAAGGAAGGAAGGAAAGAATAAAACTTTTATTAAGCTTTTATTATATGCAAAGACCTATGCTAAGCACTGGTGATACAAATAGAAAAGCAAAACTATCCTTGATTCCAAGGAAATAACATTTTAATAGTAAGAGATGACACATCTGGAAGGTTTCAGCATCAACTGAAGTGGAAAGAATCCATGGTCTTAGTTTCCAAGGAAAAGAAGTTTCATTTTTTAAAATGCCATATCTGTTGTAATCATATGTACTTCTGATAGTGTACCATTTGACAGTGACAAGGACTTTGGTGCTTGAAACTTGAACACGAGGCAAAAAAAAAATCAAGAAACTTCCATTCCACTTGGGATAGGGATTTAAGTGTAGGTAACTGAAATACAAGCTTTAGGAGTGTTTGGGTAACAGAAATATCCCACATGCTCTAAGGATATTTGCAAAGGGAGAAATGTTTTGGGGAGGTAATTCTGCCATAGAAATTAGTTTTGTACATAATGGAAAAATTACTCCCTTTGTATCTGCTGCATAACTGTAACCCAAGTGAGTCATAGACCATCTATATTTCCCACCTGCTCATATGATCTACAATGTCACAAAGTCACATTAGCATGTATATGGATGTACAAGCACATAATAAACATGTACAAAGTTGCAGCCTGCCATATGAGGATTGCATTATGGAAGCGAGGAAGTTAATTTAAAGGAGAAAACTTGGACCTGTTGTACCTAGAGTGAGGAAGAAATGAGTTCAAATTCTGCCTCAGATATTTACTAAATGCAGAACCCTAGATGAGTAATTTAATCTCTTTTTACTTTAGAATCATTTCCTTAATTGTAAAATGGGGATAATAAAAGCTCCCACCTCCCAGGTTGTATTTAGGATTAAATGAAATTATAAGTAGAAAGCTTTTAGCATAGTGTACAGAACATATTAAGTGTTCTATAAATGTTATTGATGATAATGATGATGAATAATGATGATGATGATGATGATGATGATTATGATGATGATGATGATGATAGGGGAATAGAAGAGGGATTAAGCTTTTTCTGCTTGGCTTCCAAGGATAGTACTTGGGGAAATTTATGGAAGTTTTAAAGAGGAAGATTTAGTCTTTTAAAATTAATTAATTATTTTTTGATACACATTGCTTTATGAATCATGTTGGGAGAGAAAAATTAAAACAAAAGGGAAAAGCCATGAGAGAGAAAAAAACCCAGAAAAAAGAAGTGATTTACATTCAGTCTCTATTGTTCATTTTTTTGGGGTGCAGATGGCCTTTTCTGTCCAAAGTCTATTGGGATTGTTTTGGAAAGATTTAGTCTTAATGTAACTAAATATTCCTAATAATGAACCCTGTTCACCAGTGGAAATGATTGCCATGGGAGATGGGATTTTCTCCCCATTAAAGGTCTTTAACCAGAAACTGGATGTTTGTGTCCAAAATTGCAGAGAATATTCTTATTTAGATATAGGTTAGATTAAGTCTCTTCAAATTTTTTAGTTCCGTAATCTGTACATATAGTCATGGGTACACATACACATCTAAATGTATTGTCAAGATGCACATATACTAAACATAAATTTCTCATAGTACTATAGAAATCTCATCTACTAAGGTTATGATATTCTTTTCTACTTAAAATATAAATACATGTTTGCATCATCCATATTTTTTCCTAGTTCTGTTTTCTTCCCTCTGTATTACATTGTACAAGTCTTCTTATATTTCAGGCATTATAGAATTTAAAATTTAGAAGGATGTTAGTGATCAGTTCAATATTTTACAGAGAGAATAACTGAGGCCCAGTTAGTCACCAAACATTTGTTAAGTAATTAGTAATTATTATGAACAAGATGCTACTCCAAACACCAGGAATACAAAGAAAGAAAATGCATTATCCTTCCCTCAAGGAGTTCACATTCTAATGGAAGATAAGCTGCAAGTAATTATATGTATACAAGATAAATGTTGCTTATTTTTTTTTTACTTTTTCTTTGTGAGGCAATTGGAGTTAAATAACTTGCTCAGAGTTACACAGCTAGTAAATGCTAAGTGAAGTTGAGGCTGTATTTGAACTCATGTCCTCCTGACTGTAGGGCCAGGACTCTAGTCACTGTGCATTGTCACTATCTCCCCCTTTATTTCAAAGGGGACCAACAGCATCATGAAATTAGGATAAAATTGTGGATGATGAGTGATATTTTGACTTGTATGTGAATGGAATTTAAGGGTGGCAGAGTTGTACAAATTGACAGCCTCACTATGTTTTCCAGAATTGCTGAAGTCCAATGGCAAAAGTCAACTGCCAATGGTCTGGGATGCAGTAGATGACCCTGGTATACTTTAATATGGTTAAAGAAAGGTAACTACAGATATAACCATTTTGTAGAGTTGGGGTGGGTGGAATATGGAGGATGAGGACAAGAAAAGCCTCCTGTAGAAGGTCAGATTTGAGGTGAATCTTGAAGGAAACCAAAAAAGTCATAAAGCAGAGGTCAAGAGGGAGGACATTAGCAGTATGGAGAATTGCCTTTGCAAAGACAAGGAACTGGAAATTAATGCCATGTTTGAAGAATAACAATAAATTGGTGTAGTTAGATCACAGAGTTTATAGAAGTAATGCAAAAGATAGAAAAATAAGAGGGAGGTAGGGTGTGAATTGTGTTCAAAGTCAAACAGAGCATTTTATGCTTGATTCTTGAAGTAATAGGGAACCTCTGAAGTTTAACTTGTGTGTGTGTGTGTGTGTGTGTGTGTGTGTGTGTATGTGAATTGTTGGGACCTGACATGGTCAGATCTGCCATTTGTGATTTTGCCTTTCTTCATATCCCTAGCACATGGCATAGAGCCTGGCACATAATGGCACAAATGATTATTTATCATCTCTTGACTGGTTGATTGATTTTGACATTGTCTTGGATGACAAATCACAAAACAGCCTTTGCTTTTCAGGAGTTTACATATGAATGGGCCCCTCCATATATAACTTGCTCAAGGTCAAATAGATAGTATTTCATTTTCCTTGCTAAATAATAAGGTTTTCAAGATCAAAGGGCATGGGTCCCTAGATCTGTATTTGGAAGAGACCTCAAATGACAGCACATCCAAATTTTCAGAAAATTGAAGTCCAAAAGATTGTGACCTGTCTGAGATAGCAAGTAGCAGATTAGGAAGTTGAACAGTGGTCCTCCCATCTCCAATGCCTTCTCCATTGGACTCTGCAAGGTCAGTCCTGATTATTGTGTTTTGCACTTCACAGGTCTTTGATAAACATTCATTGGATTGTGTAATTCAACCCCATGGAAAAGTGATAATACACTTAAGGTGCAGAATGAGACGTGTATCATTGCATACAGCCAATGAAGAACTTTGGCTTTGTTTGTTTTGGGTTTTTTTTGATGAATATTTCTCAAAAGGACTTTGTTTTTCTTTCCCCCCACCTCAGTGGGGTGAGGGGGAAGGAAAAGAAAATAACTTTCTATTGGTTAATGTTTTAATTGATACTGTAGGGACAGGTACTTCGGATATGATATGTTGCCTCCAGGTTCAGAGGACATCACTGAATTGTTAGTTTTGCTTCATTGTTTTTCTTTGTTTCAGAGATCACTCAGGAATTGGGAGTAATTTTCAAATGTTTTTAATGTAAAAACAAACCATCAATAAAACAAAACAGGAAACAAATCTATTGGTTGAATTTGAAGTAGTCTTTTACACTGATTTTTCTGTCAAAATATGCTCTCAGATAGCAATGTTAGTTCATTTTTAGGGCCCCCAGTTAAGACCATAATGAAGTGTGAACAGTTGTGTTTTACAGCTCATCTTCATAGGCCTTATGGAGGTATGGGATCAACTTTGAAGGGAGCTCTGCATCCTCAGCATTTAAATGATTATATTTCTACAACTAGACTGAGAAATGCAGGAAATAATCTGAAGCCCAGGACAAGTGATACACATGAGGCAGATGAATGCCAGGCTCCAGGGAGAAAATCCTATCAAGAGAGAAGTAGGCAAAAAGAAAATGGGGAAAGAAAGATGGATGGAATACAGCAAAAGAAAGCATTAAACCTTAAAAAAGCTCATCTTCACAGAGGGCAATAAGAACTGCCATGCTTCCTGAGAGAACATATAGAGGCAGACAAACACACACAGACACAGACAGACAGAGACAGAGATAGAGAGAGAAAGGAGAACAGGAGAGAAAAAGAGGAAGAAACAACGAATCATAATAGTTCACATTTAAATTGCACTTAAAATTAGCAAAATGTTTTATAAATATTATCTTGTTTGATCTTCATAACAACCTTGAGGTAGGTGCTTTTGTAATCCCCATTTTAGAAATACTAACAGCAGTTAAGTGACTTCTCAGAGTCAAACACTTAATATGTAGCTGAGGTAAATTGGAACCCAGATTTCCTGACTCCAGGTCCAATACTGGCAGCACTAATTATGTTTATTGGCCAGGATACTTAGGCTTTAAAAAAAGTAAAATGCATCAGAAATGCTCATTTCATTCATCAATCATTAGTGAGTGAATAGACAGGGGTCTAAGAACAGGATAGACCTTTCAGGAGGTTGTGAATAAACTTTCAAAGCTATTTCATCCACCATCTCAATAAATACTGGTTTTTAAAAGGCATCGCTCTAGATTTCCACATATGGAGTTGTCATGACAGAATAGCACAACTCTTAAAGAAAGGTATAGAGACTATGAAGAAGATTTAGCTAATTTGAAAACATATTGAAGCAACATATACTTAGTGTAAAGAAATGAGTCCCATTACATTTACATGGTATATAAACTATGCTGGTTCATCCATTTGAGATATGCCCTAATCTGAAACTCAGGAGATTTTATGTAATCAGCTGAGGTGGAATAACCTTCTCTTAAGTCTCTCAGAGCAGAAGTCTAAGACCATCACCTAGTCTAACTCAACAGAAAAAAAAAGTAAGCTGACCCTCATGGATGACTCTGAAAAGGAGTTCAGAGAGAAGGGGCTTCCTTCAAGAAGACTTTTTTTTGTTTCAAAGTAGATAGCCTTAAAATAAAGACAGATTTAGACCATTTCCCCCTAAGAAGGAGTGTGTTTTGTTTCTTCAAATAAAATAAGCTCAAATTACAAAATATTTCACTTTGCACAAATTGGGTTATACTGTATGTGGGTCAAGCCATTGTCCCTTGGGTAATAATCATGGATATTTACATAGGTTTGGTGTATGTCACCAACTCATTGGTGGGATTTCTGACTTTGTAACTATATTAAGTAGAAAGTGTTGGCACACAGTTGGTACTTAATAATTACTAATTGAAAGCTAATCAATTGAATTTGGATTGTTGAGAGGCATTGTGGTATCAGTGACTAAAGTGGTAGACTTTCAGTTAGGAGAGATTTAAGTTCAAATCCCACCTGTAACAATTATTCCTTGTGTGGCCTTGGGCAAGTCAAAAAATCAATCTCAACTTCAACATCCTTATCTGTGCAATGGAGACAATAATACCTACAGTCATGATAACAATTCATTGTTATGTAGCAAGGTTTGAAAAGCATTGTCTGCACAACTTGTTATTTTATTTTCCTAGCAGCCCTGGAAAATCTAAGTTCACCAGTAATGAAATGCTCTCTGTCTAAGTAGATCCAGGATGAAGCGAATCATTTATGATCTTGAATCAGAGCTCTGCAAACATTCTTTTTTATATATGAGGAACTTGCGAATTTGGGTTCTATAAACTAATTTTACACCTTAACAATTATGTTTCAATATAATTATTTTTTGTAATCTTGTATATTTTATTTTCTGTACTTAAAACTGTTCTGAGTTGAAGGCTATAGGCTTTATCAGATTGCTGAAAGGGTTCCACACATAAAAGTAGAACACTTTTGGTTAAGTGATAGCTAGGGCAAGGGAAGAATATTTGGTTTTAGTTAGCGTTTTTTTTTTTTAAAGGTGAAAAAGTAATGTTGGTAGAGAAAGGGAAAGGTGTCAATGGGGCAGGCAATGAAGCTGAAGATAGATGACAGAAAAAAAAAAGTAATAGTGAATGGAGTTGGTCAGCTAGATAGCATTGTAAATAGAACATTGACCCCGGAATCAGGAGGATCTTAGTTCAAATGTGACTTCAGACACATGACGATTACTGTATGATCTTGAGCAAGTCACCCAATCCCAATTGCCTTGCCCAGAAGAATAGTGAATGAAGTTAAGTCTTAGAAAGGAAGAAAGCTTCCTTTTTTCCCCCAAGCCTGAGAAGGAATAGAGGGCAGCCTAAGAACTATCTGCATTTCCTTCCACACCTTTAGTGATGTCTTATACACAATAGTTGTTTAATAGGTATTTGTTAATTGATAAAGAATAATGACTAAGGTTCTCTATTAAAGCTAGAATAACAATGCCTACTATAAGACTATGGATTGCAAGTGATTTTCTGATTGCCATCAGTGAAGGGAATCTCCCTGCCATCCTGACATTGAATAAGCTCACAGATCTGGAAAAAAATTAAAACAATTCAAATCTTCTAATACTTTATAGAGTTATTGTGAGTCTCACATAATGCAGGTAAAACACTTTTCAAACCTATGTAAATATCCATGATTATTACCCAAGGAACAATGGTTTGACCCACATAGAGTATAACCCAATTTGTGCAAAGCAAAATACTTTGCTGTATTTGAAGAAACAAAATATTTTTTTAAATTGCCTTCAAAGCTGGGAAGAACTCCGCCCCCCAACCGTTTACCTCATTGGTTAAAACTTCCTATTTGTAGGAATACACTGTGGATCCTTGAGGATTTATTAATATGACCTGTACATTCTCCACGTCTGCAGTTGTGATGGTCTAATTATTATGCAGACTCATGTTTAGTGCCTGAAGAGTAGGGAAACTGGCTGGAAAATATACGTCTGTGCTTCATCATCTCATTATGCCCCATGCTCTTTCAGTTGGAAAAATCATCTGTGACAAGCCACTTTCCTGGGTGAAGTGCTCAAAAGACAGCAGGAGACTCAGGACCGGATGAAAGATATTTGACGTCAAGTGCATTTGACATCCAAAGGTTTGATATGTTCTCTCCTTCCAAATGATGCCAAAAGAAGACCAAGAAAAAAAGCCTGCATATGAGAATAAAATATGGAACGAGCCCCAAGAACTACTTTCCTCTAGGTAATTATGGGGAGTAATAGCAAGGTGACCTTCATTTCCACCCTGAGCTCACTGGCAGGAGCACACAATCCAGACTTCCCCTGTTCTGAAGGTTAGACAAAGTCTCTGTGATGTTTTTGAAAGAAAGTAATTATGACCTCCTTGTATGCTGGGCAGGTAGACTTGGTGGCTGCCTTATTTGTGCCTAAATGTGATTGTCCTCCCATTTCCCATCTCATTATTGTCTCCGGTGCTTGGTGTCTCACTAGTCAGTAACTGCATACTAAGTAGTTGTAATAAGAAAGAGCAGCTGTAATGACTAATGAAATCCATGGAAACCCAATCACGTTTCCTTGATGGTTCTCTCATCTTAAAGGAAAGTTTTTGTCCAGAGAAGAATAATTTATTGTTAAGAAAACAATGCTATTTATTTTCATTATTGCATTTTTAGCAAGGAATCATTAAGAGGCGGATGAGCTGACATTTACAAATTCATATTTCAAACAGGGATATTTGTGTACTCCATAGATCTTGCTTCCTGTCTCATCTTCCTTTTAAAAGATTTTGATTTATTGCTATTAGGTAAAAGCTGGGGTGGGCCATTAACTGATTGCAATTAATTTAGAGTTAAGCCTAACATTATTAATAGAATTAGAAAATATTATGGGAATAAAGGCTAAACATAGAGATTTGCCTCTGTCATCAAATTACATCTTTCAAACTCTGGCAGTGACACTAAGCATTCAAGATGGCATTTCACTACTGTGCTTTAACTGGATTTTCTACTAGGTATGTCCGGGATAAAGATATATAGCAAGAGATAAGTGATCTTCCCTTTAAGCATCTCCTGCCTTCATTTACCCCATCCCAATCATCCCAAACCTAGAAATAAACGATAATTTGCCAATTTACCTTTCATTAGAGTCTGGAGTCAGTCCCACATGCTGCAAACAATTTTAGTATTCTATATGACTATATGATGGTTCTTTTAGCATTAGCAGTAAAGTATAGTAGATGGAGTTCTGGGCTTGTAGTTATGAAGATATGGATTCAAATTCCAATCTAATCATGGGCTCTGACATTTTTTAAGGAACTAAGCCACTCTCAAGTCAGTATTTGGACCGACACAACCCAATAAATAGAAAGGCAGTGTGGTACCACAATAAGATGAGCACTGACTAGAGACAGAGTGTCTGAGCTCACCCCTCTCTTCCACGTTCTTAGTTCTTTTGGACTATTGGGTATTTGTCACTCATACAGACTGGCACAGTGGTCCTGGAGGGGGCCTTAGGAATATTCTTTGCTCCCACTGATTCTCACTTTACTGTCATCACACTGCAAACTGTCTTCTCTTTGCTCTGTTCAATTTTTCCATCAAATTTAGGTCCTACAGGCTGTTATTAATGACCTCAAGATAGAAGTGTGCTTTGCTCACTCTTATACAAATTGTTAAGTTTTCTATGCAAGAATTTATACTTTAGAAATTTGCAAATGTTCCATATCAGGAATTGATTGAAAGTTTTTTTTTATGATTATGATTATTATCTAGACTTAAGAAAGTGATGGAAAAAAATTTCCTCACTAAAAAGTCTGACATGTATACTTTTTTTTTGGGACAGCCTGTTGTTAAACATGTTCCATCATACCATTGCCTTTAGGTCATTCTTCCTATTTTCTTAAAGAATTTAGCACCAGTTTCAATATATTCTTCTTCTCCCCAACTCCCTTAAAAGGACTTCAACAGGGCACTTCCTTCTGGGGGTGCAGCCATGGTGGCGGAGATAAGACAGGATTCTCTGTAACCTCCTCTAACCTCCCCTCAAACCAACAACATATGAAGCCTCTAGACTGATTCTGAAGTAAAAAAATCCACAATATCTGGAGAACACCACGATTCTAGAAGAAGATACTCTGGAAGAACCTCAAAACAGGTCTGTTTTAATGGGGTAGGGGGTGGCCTACTGAACCCAGACTGCAGCACAGGGAGACTGGGGCAGGGAGCTGGAGCAGGGAGCTGGAACAGGAGTCGGAACAGGAGTGGGAGCGTTGTGCTTTTCACACACCTGGGAGTCTTCTGCGAGCCTCTTGGAACAATTTGTCCTGATTGTGGGCAGGTGGTTTGGAGGGTCTGCCTTTTGAGGGGGATAGATTGTGAACCACTGAACCCCTGATGAGCATCGGACCTAGCTGCCATTACACAGCACCTTAAAGCAATCAATCAAACAACAGGACTGATAAGCACCAGAAATAATTCAATCAGCTGAGCTGCCCAGCCCCTGGCATAATTCAATCAGCAGAACTGCCCAGTTCCTGAAATAACTCAATCAGCAGAACTGCCCCAGGGCAAATTAAAGCAGCTGTCCCACCTTTACCCTAAACAGACCTCACACCTTTAAAAAAAAATGAATAAAAAACCAAAAAGAGCTCTCACCATAGACAACTTTTATGGAGAGAAGGAAGAACAGACCTCAAATCCTGAGGCCCCTAAAGGTAAAGCAACTCCAGAAAAAGCCCCAAAGAGAGACATAAATTGGTCTCCATGTCACAAGGCTTTCTTTGAAGATTGCATAAAAAATCTTAAAAGAGAGTTAGAAGAAACATGGGGAAACGAAATGAGATCACTGCAAAATAAAATAGAAAAAATGGAAAAAGAATGCAATGAACAAAAAAATGTAATTGGTCAATTGCAAAAGGAACTAAAAACAGTAACTGAAGAAAATAAGACATTAAAAATTAGAATCCAACAATTGGAAATGAATGACTCATCAAGACTTCAAGAATCAGTTGAACAAAAACAAAAAAATGAAAAGATAGAGAAAAACATGAAATATCTCCTAGGAAAAACAACTGACCTGGAAAATAGATCTAGGAGAGACAATCTAAGGATTATAGGGCTTCCTGAAAGCCATGATGAAAAAAAGAACCTGGACACTATATTCCAGGAAATCATAAAAGAAAACTGCCCTGATATTTTACACCCAGAAGGCAAAATACTCCTTGAAACAATCCACCGATCACCTCCTGAAAGAAACCCAAAAATTAAGTCCCCCAGAAATATCGTGGCTAAATTCCAGAACTATCATACCAAGGAAAAGATATTACAAGAAGCCAGAAAGAAACAATTTAAATATCGGGGAGCTACAATTAGGATCACACAGGACCTAGCAGCTTCTACTTTGAAGGATCGAAGGGCCTGGAATCAGATATTCCGAAGGGGAAAGGAACTTGGATTACAGCCAAGAATAAGTTACCCAGCTAGAATGAGCATTATCTTCCAGGGAAGAAGATGGTCTTTCAATGATATAGGAGAATTTCACCTATTTCTATTGAAAAGACCAGAACTGAACAAAAAATTTGATCTACAAACACAGAACACAAGAGAAACATAAAAAGGTAACAAGAAAAAATAACTCTTGAGAACTATATTTATGTTATAGATACTTACAGAATGAGGATTGATTTTATGAATCGATTATTATGTTATGATTAT
>JAJPUD010000943.1:353480-390544 GCA_023553655.1 Myrmecobius fasciatus
TTCCTATGCCTTGCTCCTCTCCTCAATCTGTTCCCCACTCTTATCAGATCTCTATTTCTCTACTTTTAAGCATTTTTTTTTCAGGCCATTAACCCTGTTCTGATTTCACTTTCCTCCTCCAACATTGGATTTCTATAAATATATACCCTGTTCTTTACTCATTTTTCCCATCATCCTCTTTCTCTTCATTTCTCATCAAAGCTCAGATCTGCATTGCTTTCAACATGGAACTCCTCTGCTTCTACTAAGACTACTCAACATATTTGGGGAAAGTCATGTGATTATGCTGACTTAGTTCATTAGGGGATGAAGCTTCAATTGGACACCACAGTTGCATAATTCTTTTATTCCATCCCAAATGATTCCCCAAAACTTCTCTTCTCTGCTCAAGCCTATCACACCTTTTCTCTTACCATCCCCTCTCACATACATCTCAGGTGAGGACCTTGCTTCTTATTTCAATGAGTAAAGTGAAACCATTCAATGTGAAGTGCCCTTTACTTCACCTCAAAATACCTTGGGATCACTCCTTACTCTATCCTTATTTCCAACAGACTTACAATGATATGGCCCTTATTCTTGATAAGATCCACACCTTTATTCATCTAAGTGTGGCTTTAATCCCATCTCCTCCTATCTTCTCCTACAGATTGCCTTGTCATTTGCCCTCCCTCCTACTTTCTCTGCCTGTCTTTGCCTCTCTCTGTCTATCTCTATCTTTCTTTTTGTGTCTCTGTCTTTGTTTCTCCTGGCCTCCCTTTCTGCCTCTGTCTTTCTCTCTCTCTCTCTCTGTTTCTCTCTCTTTCCTGTGTTTGTGTGTGTGTGTGTGTGTGTCTCACACAGAAAGATAAATCTTCAAATTCGCATTATTTATTGGCACTATTCCCATCCTTCCTTATTACTATCAGCTTTTCTATCCTTAAATTTCCATCATTCAATATTGTTTAATTCATCTTCCATCCTTTTTATTTGACTGAAACTGCACTCTCCAAAGTTCCCAGTGACCTCTTTGTTGCTCAATCTAATGTGTTTTCTAATGTTCCTGCCATTCTCTGCCTATCTGCTGAATTTGATAGTTTGTTTTTCTACTTCCCCAATGCCCCTCACATCTGATCCCTATTATTTATTCACACAAATATGATCTAATCAAGGCCCTTCTTACTTCTTCTGTACATTACTAAACCAGCCAAATAATTGATCTCTTTAATCCAAATCTCTCTCTAACTCTAATCTAACCTCCCCACCATTACCAAAGTTATTTTCTTTAAGCACAGTCCTGACCATGTCATTTTCCCATTTAATAAACTCCAATGGCTCCCTATTGCTCCTTGGAGAAATTATAAACTTTACTATTTAGCTTTTTAAGCTCTGCAAACTTTCCCCTACCCTATTTTTCTAGCATCATTGTTCACATGCTATGAGCAAATTAATCTGATCTCTTCTGTGTTTCTCACACACAATACTCTTATTTCCAATCCTGAGACGTTTGCATTCACCACCTCTTGTGTCTAGTTTGTGTCTCTCTGCTCCTCCACTACATAAAATCCCTTTCTCCCACATATAAAGAAAGCACTAACTTTTAAATGGAGTCTTTCCTAATTCCCCCAAATGCTAGTTCCCTCATTCTAAAACTCCTTTGTATTTCACTTTCTTGTTGCTCTATCATTTTTTTTTGTTATAACTGACTATGATCTCATTTGGGTTTTGCTTGGCTGAGATACTGAAGCACTTTGCCATTTCTTTCTCTTGTTTTACATTTGAGGAAACTGAGGTAAGTAGGGTTAAGTGACTTGCCCAAGGTCACTGAGGCCAGATTTGAACTCAAGTAGATGAATCTTCCTGATGCTAGGCCTAGCATACTCCTCATTTGACCACCTAGTTGCTCTTGTATTTAACTACTTTACATTTCTTACTTTTATATTTATTCTTTCTATATTTATGTATGCCATTATTATCTCCTCTGATAGAAATTGTTAGAGATTGTATCATTCTTTGTATTTGGGTTTTCAGTGCCTGACAATCAACAGGTGCTTAATAAAGTACTTGTTTATAAATACTTAATGAATATTAATAAATATCAATTGATAGAGTTGTATTTTGAAGTATCAAAAACCTCATGTATGTCCAGATGTCCAAAGACATCACAGGTCAATATTCATAGTAATGTCTCAACATTATTAAGGAAAAGTTAAATGATGTTGAAAGTAGGCTTTTTAAGAAGGCTGAAAAGTGAATTCTGTAGTGTAACTATTTGCACTGTGTTGGTCAAAATGAAAGATGCATTAGTGGTCAGGTATCTAGGAGGACTCATTTCTTGAGGGTCCAAGAATAACCAAGATCTTGCAATAAACTTCAATGAGAAATAATGGAAATGAAAATATCTGAATGATTGAATGTGACAAACTTAAGAAATCCATTTCATTGCAAAGAAAAAATGGTATAGTTGAAGGAACATGAAACTGGAAAGTGGGATGTTTGTAAAATCAGTCACATGTATGAAATATAAATATAAAATAGAAGCAAAACAAAGGTAGGGTGAGAATCACTTCATACCATAGGGCAAAAATTTAGAGGGTATTAACAACCCTTGTACTCCTTCATTACCTAGCAAGAAGAGTTCCTTAAAAGAATAAGGTATCTTTCATTTAGTACCTAAGTTCTGAATTTATCCTGGTCTGGCCACCAGAATTGGCCTCATGATGGGTGTGGTCTCTGCCCCTGTCCATCAGAAAGCATTTATTAAAAATCTATTATATGAATGAAATGATTCTCACTCATAAGGAGTTGATAGCCTAATAATAGTATCAATAAGGGTATAAGTATATGTGGAATACAAATAGAGTAAGTATGAATAAAGAAAAAGCAGTTCAATGCAATATAATTTGAAAGGGAAGGAACTGGAAGTTGAAGGAATCAGAATGTTTCACAAAGAAGGTGGTTCTTGAGCAATGACTTTAGAGAAAAGAGATTCTATGAAACAATTATATGGAGTTCTAGGCAAGGGACATGGCCAGTGGAGAAGACAGAAAGGGTGTCACATGTGACTTATAAAAAGAAAATCATTTTAGTGAGACCGTTAATTATAAAAGAGTTGTAATATACAATTAGGTTGGAAAGCTAAGTTCAGCCAAGCAGTGTTGCTGGTGGGTGTTCTCAGGACTCTTTGGCTCAAGGTTCTTAGACTATCTCTATTGGGGAAGGAGTAGAAATAGTTGAGGTGGTCTCAATGGTTGCATTCACAATGTATAAGCTACCTTCTGCCTTTCCCTCAACCTGCACATCAGTTTTAACTAAGATTGCTTTGTCTACCCAAATAAGTGGCATTTGGTTGGTAGTTGATGGGTATTGCTGGTCCCTTCTCTAGAGAGTTTGCTTTCCTGGATATTGCCCAATGGGCAATCTAGTAAAGCTTGTGCAACTCTCCTTGGAAGAATGTCCTTAAAATAACAGGAGGAAATGCAAAATTTCATTTAAAGATTAGTGAAAGTTGATACATTTATTCCCTATATTAATTCATAGACATCTATAACCCTAGGTTAAGAACTCTTGATCTAGCCTTTCTTTTGTCAGATGAAAAAACTGAGGTACAGAAAGAGGGATAAATAGACTAAGGTGTCTAAAGAGAAGATGTGAACCCAGATTTTCTACTTATTGTTTTTCCTATAATATCCCACTGCCTCTTCATCATATTCATCACTAATATAAGAAAAATTTGTGTGATTGTCAAGGACCAGGGACCCAGTGCTGAGTACTCCTCTCTCCCAAGAACATATCATGGCTTTAGGATTTAATAAAAATGTTATGTTCATCCTGTACATATCATTCATATTATATCCTTCATCTTAGTCTTCCCAGAATGCCCATTTCTAATCTTTATTCTCTATCGCACTCAGCAATCCTCCCTGTCATTCCTTTAGTCATTTTAGTTGCTTTTCTCCGAATATTTTTTGGTTCTGTTATAGTTTTTATTGCATGATGAGGGTTAAAGAAGAAGAAGTTCACATTTTTGTAATATGTAGAGATTTACCAAAGGTTTATTTCATTATTGAATATTAAAAACAAGCCCATGAAGGAGTTCTATAAGAGAATAAAAAAAACAACACTGATACAAGCAGGGTCATAAACCTTGGCATTGTCTCAGGGAGGATTTGAACCATATATTTTTTTGTTTCTACATCCAGTGGTATACCCACTGTCCTCCCTCATAAGGAAGAAGACACAAAACAATGAAATGAGAGACAGTCTCAATCGAATTTTTTGTTTATGATCTTATGCTCCCATGAAACACTTTCTAGCAAACCTGAAAAAGACTGAAGATGTAGACTTGTTTCATCAAACACGGGTGGTTTCCAGAACCAGTGTAATTCATGACCCTAACCGAGGTAATTATTTCTGTTTGGACAGAAGTCTTGGTTGGGCTTTTAAAAGTCATTGTTTTAAAGTCAAAGGACTAAAAGACATGCTAACAAATTCACCCAAGACAATTTCAATAGCAAAAAAATCCAAAAGCTTTAGTCTGGCTAAGAGATATCTCTTAAAATGAAGCATGAGAATCATTCAAAACAAATAGGTTTGCTGATGTTATGAAGAGTGGATATTGATTGATCTCTCATTTGCCAAAATTTCATACTGTAGCAAGAAAATAGAAAATAGTTATGAATTTCATATGTAGAACTCCGATTACTATTAGGAGCCCTGAGTCCTTCAGAGGGAAAATTTAGCATCTTGATTGTGGACCTGAATATTTGCACACATAAAACAGCTCTATACCCACCTCTATGCCATCCTGCTTCTTCTGGAAAACTGAAGTTGTTTTGAGTCAAGTAAAATAGATGGCTCTGGACAGTAAAATCTGCTGTTTAACAAGGGATGATAGATGTCAAATGATCAGGACCAATAAGCCCTTTCAGAAATATAATAAGCAAGAAGCTTTGAATCTTCTTCAATGGGTACCAGAGAAGAGAGATGATGTCATCTGGTCAATTCTGCAACTTTGCAAAGAGTGAGTTCTGAGGTTAAGGACATAGTCCCTTGCTGATCTACTGGGGAACAGGATGAGAATTGCCAATATTGGAGTTAAATTTTATTTGGCTTGAAACAACTTCAGTTGCCCAGAAGAAGGAGGATAGCATAGAAGTGGATATGGAGTTTGGCTCAATCTACAAATATTTTAAGTACTTCCTCTATAGAAGGCAATGTGCTCAGCTCTAGAAATACAAAGATAAAAGTAAAACAATCCCTGCCCTCAAGAGCTTACATTCTACCTGGGAAGACAATATAGATTTGTAGCTATGTATGTATTTATACATACATTTGTATAATATAAACAATGTATATATTATACAATGTAGAATATATCTATATAGTATATATAGCATGTATTTGTTGTTTAGTCATTTCAGTCATGACTGACTCTGTGATTTCATTATACTAGAATGATTTGCCATATCCTTCTCCGATGGATCCATTTTTGTCACAGAGTTAAATGATTCACCCAGGATCATTCAGCTAGGAAGTGTTTAAGGTTGGATATGAACTCAGAAAATCCTGGCTGCAGGTCCAATGTTCTATCCACTGAGCCATCAGCTACATCAAATATAATATGCTATAATACAATTAACCTAACATAATAATTAATATAAGTAAAACATATATATGCACCTATGTGTATATATACACATAAATACACATGTGCGCTTACGTGTACATTCATACATTAAATCAGATTAAAGTTGTATGTGGGAAGGATAACATTAGCATCTGGGAAAATCCAGAAAAACTTCATGTAGAAGGTGTCTTTTGAGCTGACTTAAAGTAGACTAATGATTCTAAGATGTGGAGAGGCAAAGAGAAAGCCTCACTTTTCACCCCCAGACACTTCCAGACTCCGTGCTCTTGTTTTTTTTTTTTTAGCCTCAATTTTCTCACCTATAAAATGGAGATAATAATATCTCTGATGCGCATCTCAAGGCATTTTTGTGAGATGAAATTATGTAATCTCTCAATGTCAAGTATTATAAATTCAGTATTCAAGAGGTAGCTGAAAAAAATCATAGTGAGATCTGACTCAGTCATTAACCAGTTCAGGCCAGATCTGCATTTGAGAAAAAATCAAGTAAACTGGGGACAGTTTAGAAAATTCAGATGAGTCACTTAACTAATAACATCTCTTGAATTTTTATAAAGTTTTATATTTTTAGAGCCCTTCCACATTCATTAGTTCATTTTCTCAAAACTATTGCTCTGTAAGGTAAGTAGGACAGATAAGACTACTTCTATTTTGTAGATGAGGAAGCTTAGGTGAAGGTTATTTGACCTGCTCAAAGTAACTCAGCCAAGAAGGAACAGAACCGGAATCAGAATCCACATGTTCTGATACTTAATCTCACACAATCTCTTCACTAAATAGAAAGAGATGATTCATATCTGAATAAAATGGATTTTCACCCTATGCTAGCCAAGTCTCAAGGGTTTTCACAAGGTAACATCCAGATATGGGACATAATCAAAAGATGGGAGAAGATATAAAATAGATCTCCCTTCTTTCAGCAGTGAAGTAGGATCTTCTAGGGTAGACTGTTGTTTATGTTCTCAGTCATTGTATTATAGTAGATATTTTTGCTTAACAGGATTTTCTTCATTACAAGGAAAGCTTTAGTTTCAGTGGAAGTGAGGTGAACCCTTTGAAAAATAATTGTATTATCAAAACAGTAGTCAAGACAAATCAGCAAGCCTTGATTAAGTATCTACTGCATGTCGGGCACTGTGCTAAGTGCCAAAAACAAAAAAAACAAAAACAAAAGAAAGTTCCTGTCCTCAAGGACACTATAATCTAATGGGGAGAGATAATATGCAAACAACCATGTACAAACAATATATGGGTACATGCATATATATACAATAAGATATGTTTGTATATATGTAATATATGTATATACATACAAGTATGTATATATAGACACATACCAGCACACATACACATATACACACACATACATACACTATTTTCACCTTTTGTTATGTAGGCTTATTTATGCTAAAATCCCTGAATGAATTCCCTTCATATTCTTATTATTGCACTTTTATCATTTTTGTGATATATTTAGTGCAAACTTTTCTAACCAGGCAACTCGTGTAGGCTCTCTGAAAACATTTCTTTTCATTTGAGAACAAAATCTATGGGAATATCAAACCTGTATTTGCATTTGAAGCATATTTTTATAGACCAATGTTTTTCCCAGTGTAATTTGGGCTCCAAGACACAGGTTTTACTCACCCAGTCTTGTGAACAATGATCTATCCACCCGAGTCAGTAATATTAAGTTAAATTTATGATGGCAACTTTTCAGCATATTTCCGATTTGGGGCCGCATCCTTCTTCCACTGCCTGCAAATGAACAACAGTTTTAGTAATAAATGTTTCCCAGTGAACCAGCACTCCTGATGATAGAATTGAAACTTATTTTATTTCTTACAAAATTCTGACGTGGAACTCACCAATCATTGTGACATGGTACTAAGAAACTCCATTTGGCTTGTGACTGGTGTTTTGTCATGCTAAAGTGAACAGTGAAGACTTAGAGGCTCTCAGATCAGGGAACTTTTTCCAGTGGATGAGGGGTGTATGGTCAGCAAACATGCTTTTGGCTGCCTGGGAATCTAAAGCATTTTCCTTTGCTATTAAAAGTCAATGAACAGGGACATTATCAAAAGCCATCTCGCTTCAACCCATCTCCCCTTCCTTTGATTTCCAACACTTATGGTTTAGAGCACATGCTTTAGTTTATGCCTCATTGTTTCTGTACTGACTTGCCAATCTCAAATACACAGATGGTTCTGTGATCTCATTAATACAAATGCCCTTTCTAGCTATGTAGATGGCAACCCAACCATTCCTATCCCCCCATTTTGCAAGACTTTTCTCTGTACTTCCAAAAGTTTGGCACCATTTCTAGAATCTTCCCTACTTCCACTGATGTTAGGAGGGGAGAGCCCATGCAAAGGCATGGAAACAGGAAATAGGATGCTGAGGTCAGTGAGCAGAAAGTGAGGAAATTTAATAGGAAAGCAGATTATGAAAAGGAGGGTAACATGAAGTGTCTGGAAAGGTAGGATAGGCTGTTTGGACTGAGGACTTTGTATTTCTTTACCTAATGCGAATAGGAAACCACCAAAGATTCTTATAAAAAGATGTATTGGTCAGAGGAAAGATTTTTTAGGAAGGTTTGATTTAGGAAGATTGATTTGGTGACTATGTAGGGGAGTGTATTGGAATGGCAAGAGAATGGAAGCAAGGAAATAAATTAGAATTGTAGTATTGTAATCAGGATAAGAGATGACCAAAGCCTAAAATGTAGAAGGGAACAAATCAGAAAGTTATGGAGATGAAATCAATAAAACTTGGATAGGAGGAGTGAGGGAGAAGAATCAAGGAGGCTTCTAAGCAAAAGACTAAGTACAATATTCCAGCCCCTTCTCTAGTCTTTGATCCTGAACCTAATTGACTATAAGAATGGTCAGAGTCTTAAAAGAAACAGAGAAGTTCAGAGTAGGGGTAGATTGAGTGAGGAAGATAATGAGGTCTCTTTTTGACTTGTTAAGTTTAAAATGCCTAGGAGATATTCAAGTGATATCCAGCAGGAGTGGAGCTTAGGTTAAAGAATAAATTTATATATGTGGATATGGGATTCATTAACATAGAGGCAGGTGCTAAGTATTGCACTGGAATCCACAAATTTTTAGAACCATAGCAATGTCTCCAACACATTGGTTGATCCTTTACAGAGGATTTGCTGAAAGCCATGGATTAAAATCAAAATGTTGACACAGTATGAAAAGTTGGGTGCTAATTTGTTTGAGAGAATATCTACACAGTGAGAAGACAGAATCACACAGGTATTTAAATAGGGGCCCAAATCATCTTGCCAAGTAAATTGCCAACTAATTGAGGTTGATAATCATTCTGTAGTGTTCCTCTTTCATAAACTTTACAGTCTTTAATTTTGTACTATGGACATGCAGGGACCAACTGAATTCAAGTCCTAGGTGTTTCAGTTATGAGGAAATTATTCTCAGAGATAGCAACAATGAAGGGAAGTGAATAAGCATTTATACATCAGCCACTATGTCCCAGGCACTATATTAAGTGTTTTAAAACATTATCTTCCTTAAAATATTCTCCATATTATCTGACACAAATAAAGATTTCAAATGGCCAACTTTTTCTTCCATGTCATTAGCAATGTGTATTTGGTACTTACACGCTTATCATTTAGTGGCATTGATGCCTGGTGAAAACTGAGTGATCATGTCTTCACATGAGTGTCTTGATGGAATTGGCCAAGATAGTTAAATAAGTAAATAATAATCAATATTCAGATAAATTCTTTTTAATTTTTTTATTAAAGTTTTTATTTACAAAACATATGCATGGATAATTTTTTTAACATTGACCCTTGCAAAACCTCTGTTCCAAATTTTCCCCTCCTTTCCCTCATCCCCTCCACTAGATGGCAGGCAGTCCAATACATATAATATATATGTTAGTTATATTGCTGCACCAAAAAAATTGGATCAAGAAAGAAAAAAGAAAACCTGAGAAAGAAAACAAAATGCAAGCAAACAACAGAAAGAGTGAAAATTATGCAGATAAACTCAATCATGCCTTTAATGTCTAGGAGATGTTAAAGATTTGTTATCTTCTTGGTTTACCATAGAGAGAAAGATAGAATATTCATTTGTATTGCAGTGGATTTGAGCCAGAAAGATCCATATCCAAATCTTGCTTTAGTGACTTAATCATTTAATATATACCTTCCTGAGGTTCTTCACCTCTGAATTTGAAATAGTAATATGTTCTACCTCCCATTGTTATTGTGAGGCTGATAATACAATATTTTAAAGAGCTTGAAAATCTCAGTGTGACTGTTACTACTACTACTACTACTACTACTACTACTACTACTACTACTACTACTACTACTACTACTACTACTGTTCCTGCTGCTGCTACTGGTGGTGGTGATGGTGGTGGTAGTTGTGATAGTTGGGTTCCTGCAATTACTATGACTTGTTGCCATTGTGATATGGCAAAAAGAACATTGGTTCTGTAGTTAGAAGACATGGGTTCAAATTTTGCCTGATGCTTTTTGCTTGTGTCGCTTTGATTTCAGATTCCTTTGGTAGTTCTCTAAATTTCCTTATAACTTGAGATCTATGATTCTGTGATCTTGTGATTTACAAGCTTGTAGATTTATCTAATTCAACCCCTTCATTTCCTTTTTCTTTCTAAATAGTATTTTATTTTTCCAATTACCTATAAAGATAGTTTTCAACATTCGTGTTTGTAGGATTTTGAATTCCAAGGTTTTTCTCCCTCCTTCCATCTCTTATCTCTTCCCTCCCCAAGATTATAAATATTCAGATGTAGATTATACATGTACAAACACTTTAAAGTTTCTATATTAATAATTTGAAGAATGAAAAATCAGAACAAAAGGGGAAAGCCATAAGAAAGAAAAATCAAACAACAACAACAACAGAAGGTGAAAATACTATGCTTTGATGTGCATTCAGTCTCCATAGTTCTTTCTCTGGATGCAGATGGAATTTTCCATCCCAAGTCTGTTAGAAGTTACTTGGGTCACTGTATTGTTGAGAAGAACTAAATTTATTGTAGTTGATCATTACACAATCTTGCTATTATTGTGTACAGTGTTCTCCTAGTTCTGCTCACTTCATTCAATGTCAGTTGACGTAAGTCTTTCCAGACTTTTCTGAAGTCAGCCTGCTGATCATTTCTTATACAACAATAATATTCTGTTAGTCATTCCCTAATTGATAGACATTCACTTAATTTCCAATTCCTTGCCACCGCAAAGAGTTGCTATTAACATGTTTCCCTCTTTTATGATCACTTTGCAACTCTTTCATTTTACAGATAAGGAAACTGAAGTTTCCCTATCCATTGTAATCAGAGCATATGGGGGTTATTCAGGGAAGACTATCATTTCTGGTGTGAGGGCTTGAGTGAGCCCTTTTTTGGGCTGTTCATCCACCTTTGGTGTCTACCTCTCAGTCAAATTTTTACTTATAGCTCCAAGAAACTGTTGCATGTGCAACAACTAGAGCCCAGTGAAATCACCTTGGCAGATGGGATAAACTAGCTTAAGGGTAAGTAATATTCCTTAAACACATCACTGAATTAGGGGGACATTTATCCAAGATAGTGAAGATTTTCCCTGGTGAAAAGGATGGATGGAAACAATTTGTTCCAATGGTCATAAAAAGGTGGCTGAAGCAGGTATTGTGGAACATTTAGAGCTTGGTCATCCAGCAAATAAGCCATGGTCATCCACTGAATATGAGGCATCTTGACTTTTGTCTTGTTACTCACCTGTGATGATTCTGGAAGAGTCAGTGACATTGAGGACTTTGGACGATCACTTAAATTCCATTCACACTCACATCAAGGTATCATCCCTTAATGAAATTGTTCCTTTTCAAAAATGAAGAACAAAAAAAAAACATTCTATTGTAGTCTTTTTATTACTCATTGCCCTACTTAAGTTGCAGCCCAATAAGGAGTGGGGAAGTGCACTGGAAGCTCAAGAGTTTCATGATGGTGCCTGGACTGTTAAAGAGATGGAGCAGAAGAGTGTTGGAGGATGACCAAAGAACTACTTTGTGTTTTCTGTCTCTTTTTGAAGTAAAAAGTCCTTTTAGTGCTGAGCCACTACATGGCCAGAAGCATCCAGAAAGTTCACCATACCCCAGAGGCAGAGTCCCTGGAAGTTTCCAGAGTAGCATCCTGGGATTGCCTCTTAAGTCAATTTATCCCAACTACCTCATGATTAGAGTTGTACCAAAGGGCTTGGCTTGTTGGGACAACCAGGGGGAACAGTGGACAGAACACCAAGCCTGGAGTCTAGAAGACCTGAATTCAAATTCATAATAGCTCATTGTCCCCAGGCAAGCCACTTAATCTCTTCATTTCAGTTTCTTCATCAATAAAATAGGGGAGATAATAACATCTACTTCTCAAAATTGTTTAGGGGATCAAATAAGATAATATTCATAAAGTACTGTGCAAATCTTAAGGTGCTATCTAAATGCTACCTATTATGATTAAATTGTGAACATTCAATCAGAAGTATTGAAGTGAGGGCTAAATGACTGTTATTCCAGGATATTATAGAAAAGGTGTTGGTTCTTTTTTTTCCCTAATATGGGAGAAATGCCTCGATGGTATCTAAGATCCTTTTCAAATCTGAGATTTTAAGATCTGATAATCTAAAATTTCTTTTCTACCTAACCCTAATCTCTGTCAAATAGCTATTCATAAATGAAAGTTTGATCTTGTTGGAAGATCTTGCTATTTGTTTGTTTATTTTTTTGTTTTAAACTTTTATTAATTTATTTTAAAGATTTATCTTTTTAATGTTTGTGGCAGCCCTTTTTGTAGTGGCTAGAAACTGGAAATTGAATAGATGCCCTTCAATTGGAGAATGGCTGAATAAATTATAGTATATGAATGTTATGGAATATTATTGCTCTGTAAGAAATGACCAGCAAGATGATTTCAGAGAGGCCTGGAGAGACTTACATGAACTGATGCTGAGTGAAATGAGCAGAACCAGGAGATCATTATACACGGCAACAACAGTACTATATGACGATCAATTCTGATGGACATGGCTCTCTTCAACAATGAAATGTTTCAAACCACCTCTAATTGTTCACTGAAGAAAGCCATATACACCCAGAGAGAGGGATGCGAAATGTGGACCACAACATAACATTCTCATACTCCTTGATTGATGTTTGCTTACATTGTGTTTCCTTTATCTGATATATCATTTGTGTAGATAAGACTTTTCTTGCACACCAATGATAAGTTTGGAAATATGTATACATATATTCGATTTGCCAATATTTTAACATAATTAACATGTAGTGGATATCCTGCCATCTAGGGGAGGGGTGGGGAGTTGGGGGGAAAAACTTGTAACGGAAAGCTATGTAAGGGTTATTGTTGAAGAATTACCCACACATATGTTATGCAAATAAAATAAAAATTAAAAAAAAAGATTTATCTTTTTAAATTTTTGGTTCTAAATTATTTCCCTTCTTCCAGCCCCTTGCCAATACACTGAGAAAGCAAAAAATATGATACGATTTTATATGTGAAGTCATGTAGAATATTTCTATAATAGCTATGTTCTTCAGGTCTCTGGAAGTGAGAAGGATTTTTCCTTATGAGTCCTTTGGAATTGTCTTAAACTGTGGTTTTGTTCAGAGTTGTTCAGCCTCACAATTGATCATCATTACAATATTGCTATTACTGTATACAATTTTCTCTTGGTTCTGCTCACTTCACTTTACATTAGTTCATATGTCTTTCTGGTTTTCTTAAAGTGTCATGCTCATCATTTTTTAAAGCACAATAGTGGTAAATCACATCATCACAAGAGGAGAAGGAGTTTGCTATTTAAGGGAATCCTGGGATAACTTATTTAGGAAAGTGAAGATTTTTTTTTTGTAATTCAGATAATCACATACAGCATTCATCTGTTCTCCAAGTCTGAATCTTTATATATAATCTAATAGCTCTTTAGTGCATTGAAAAGGTGTGCAGTTAAATTATTAATATAATACCATACAATTCACTTTTTTTGTTGAGTATTTTAGGGGGAAGTGGGGGAATGGAGGGAACACACTTATGATTTCACTATATAAGAAGGTCATTGCCAATGTAGGTCAATATCTTCTCTGCAACTTAGTCTTAGAGAGTTGCTTGGGGTTCTGGAAGATTAATTAAAATGGTCAAGATCCCACTCTAGTAGATGTCATGTGATTTAGTTGTTTTTCAATTGTGTTTGACTCTTTGGGACCCCATTTGTTTTTTCTTTGGTAGACAGTTAAATTCTGGCTGTAATCCTTTGTGTCATCGTGGTCATGGGATACATGAGCCTCAGTTTTCTTATCTTTAAAATGAAAAATTATATATATATACATATATGCAAATATATATATATACACATACACACAGACATATGTATATTATATATATATATATACATATACATATGTATATATATATATATATAATCTCACTCTCATTTGACTGGTGGGGCTATTGTAAAGAAATTGCTTTGTCTACTTCAAAATGCTAGATAAATATGAAACATTTAATTTTTTCCCCAGCATAAAGATTTGTACTTTTGTTTCATTGTTTCAAGTCATTCAAGAAAGGACTGATAATATTATTTTCACACAATCACCATCAACAGAGCAATAACTAGGACGGCAAGAGCAGAGCTTTCTTCCAGGGCACTGGATTTAATGAGCATTTGTATAGTTTTTGCCAGTTAGAAACAAATGAGTTTAGCTACACTGTTCAACTAAAATAGAAAACTAGAAGATAGTGAACTTGAGTAAACTCTTCATGCCATTTACATTGGGAATATTTTGTCATGTGTGCCACAGCCACAAATTTTTCTTTAGATGTTGGTCTTAATCATCCCCCTGTTTGAAAGCTTAAAGATATGTTCGGCATTACTTCCCATATATAATTGATATTATATTGCTTCTCAGTGAGTGGGAGAAAGGCAAGAGGGAGGAAGGTAACATACATCAAAATTTTTTAAATTGAATGTTGAAAATTTAGTGTTACATAGTAGAGAATTAGCAGGTACTGAATGGTCAACTTTGTCAAGACACCAATCCCCTGTTCCTACCTTCTTTAATGGTTTGCATGTTTAACTCCTTACAATCAATTTGTTAATGTGGTTATTAATAGCTTTTCAAGACTAAGACAATTTTACTGTCTGAAGAGAAACAACTGAGAAAAATGATGTGGTCAAAAAAGACCATCTTTCTATAATCTTTGCCACATAATAGATTCAATGTGCTTGCACAAAGATTTCCAATGACTTTTGGCAGGTGTTCATCATAGCAGATGCATTCTTTCTGTTGGGCAACATTTGGTTCAATCACCCTAAATCTTTGTAACAATAATAATTAGGCCAAATTATAATGTATGGTGCAATAAAATAATTCTTTCATCAATTCTTTTTATCATGATGTACTCTAAATGGTGGGAGCTATTTTAATTGCTATTGATATTTGACATTGATTTTTTTAAAAAATGATGTAGTCAGTCAACAGACATTTATGAAGTACTATGTCCCAAGCACTGTGCTAAGCAATGGAGCTACTTGGGTTGATGAGATCATTTAAAAAACCCAAATAAAGTGTTGAAGAAGCTTGGATGGCACCAACATTGGGAAAATCTAGATTTAAATCCTACTTTTGACATATGCTAAGTGTCCATACATACCATAAACATGGCATTTAACCCTTCATTTCCCATTCTACAGGTCAAAGGATTATATACCTCAGGCATATATAATCCAATATTCTCAATGTTGAATTGAGTTATCAAAAAATTAATCAGTGGGTAACTGATACTGATTGTGCCAGATACCATGCTCACATTGAAGACAAAATAACAAAAATGAAACAGTCCAGTCCTCAAGAACTTCAAAATTTATCATGGAAGATAATACCTACACATATATGCATATAAAATAATAGAAAATACCAAACTCAAGAATCATCTCAGGCAATACAGGTAATACATAAAAGATATGGGATATGAATCCAGGTTCTATGGCTTCAGCATTCTTTATTTTTCTCATTTTTTTTAATATGAGGAAGCAAATGTCTTTGGTATTTACCACATGTGTAACCATGGGTATGTCATTTAAATTCCTTGAGCTTCAGTTTATTCTTCCATAAAAGAATGATCTCAATGGTTTCTAACTTCCTAACAAGCTCTACCTATGATTCTTCATAGCTTGAAGTTTGAGCAGGATTTCAATCCCCACCAATAGTTTCTTGTAATGTTTATATTGAGAATTAATATTTTACTATTATATTAATAATCAATGTCCTCACCTTAAAAGTGTCTAAAAAAGCCATTCTCTAAAAGATATGGCTGATTGGTGAGATTGGCCTAGCCATTGAGGAACATACTCTTCTATTTTAATAGAGATCCCACAAAACTAAGAGACCTAAAGGAGGGAAAGGGACACACATGTGCAAAAATGTTTGTGGCAGCCCTTTTTTGTAGTGGCAAGAAACTGGAAATTGAAAAGATGCCCATCAATTGGAGAATGGCTGAATAAATCATGGTATATGAATGTTATGGAATATTATTGTTCTGTAAGAAATGACCAACAGGAGGGTTTCAGAGAGGATTGGAGAGACTTGCATGAACTGATGCTGAGTGAAATCAGCAGAACCAGGAGAACATTATACACAGCAACAAGACTATACGATAATCAATTTTGATGGACATGGTTCTCTTCAACAATGATGTGATTCAAACCAGTTGTTCTGCGATGAAGATAGTCATATACATCCAGAGAGAGGCCTATGGGAACTGAGAGTGAACCACCACACAGCATTTTAACACTTTCTGTGAATATTTCCATGCATTTTGTTTTCCTTCTTAGGTTGTTTTTTCCTTCTTCTCTTTCTAGATCTGATGTTTCTTGTGCAGTAAGAAAACTGTATAGATATGTATACATATATTGTATTTGTCATATAATTTATCCTATTTAGCATGTATTAGATAACCTGTCATCTAGGGGTGGGGGTTGGGGGGAAGGAGGGGAAAAGCTTGGGAAAAAAAGTTTTTGCAAAGGTCAATGTTGAAAGGTCACTCATATGTTTTGTAAATAAAAAGCTTTATATATATAAAAAAATAAAAAACAAAAAAACAAACAAACAAAAAAAAAAAACTAAGAGACCTAACTTCTGTTTAGTATGTAAGTCAAGTGTGGGTAAGTTCTTTGCCACAGGAAAATAAGCCTTGTGTCCCTCCATTACAAGTTAGAGTTAACCAGTTCATGAAGGGAAAAAACAATCACAATGTCTGGATGGAGCTAGATTTTCTTGCCCAGATTGCTGAGGTGGCTGAGTCTCATGATCACACCACAATTTCAGCAGCAGGAACTGAAGACTTCTAGCCTACCCCTTCATTAAATGTCCACCAATCAGGATTGACTTTCAGTTATCAAGAAAATTGACTTTCATTATTTATTCATTAGACTCTCCATGTCTTGTCTTTGGTTGCCAAAAGAAGCCACTGGCCAAAAATTCGTTGATTATTAGCTATCCCAATTAATAATTTATTTACTAAATACTAAAAAACTCTGTCTCTCGGACTTTTTCACTGATCACAATTCTCTGGGTTCACTAACAGAGATATAGAGATAAAGATATCACTACAGAGATATAGGTCAATGAAAATCCAGGGCAGCTGGTGACCACTATATTTAGCCTAGGAAGTAAAAACAAAACAAAAAAAACCAACAAAAAAACCAACAAAAACAAAAATAATGTCTTTTTAGTAATAAAAACAGAAAAAATCAGAGAAACCAAAAGCAAAGCAGTAATGCACAAATTGGTTAATTAATTCTAAAGATAAGTAGTACTCTTGTTTGAACCCTGGGTTTAAAATTGCAGAACTAGGTTTTGAATCAATAGTGCCGTTATCTACTTGTGTGACCTTGTGCCCCTCACTTAAAGTTTTTCCTGCAATTTCCTTGCCTATACAATGAGAAGGATAGATTAAATGATCTTAAAGGTCTAGGTTGTTTCCAGATCAAGAACCATGATCCTATGTGCCTTAAGCTATCTAGTCCTCTGTTTCTTACTGTGTCAAATGAAAGGGTTGGATATTAGATGACTTCTGGGACTCCCTTTAAGCTCCAAGTCTATGATCTAAGAAATTATAGGTGAGGTTCAGATAATTATAACTGGATGAGTTTATACAATGGGAAATCTCTTCATTAATGAAATCAAGGGTTAAGAAATCAACAAAGAGAATGGAGACTAAGGGAAAGTATCCCAGAATAATGGAAAGCAACTATCAGTTTTGTTATAAAAGTACTTCTAAGGGTAAACAAAGAAGGCAACTTGATACTTAAAAATCCAACATTGTATCCACCTCAAAGGGGTTGGACCAGTCAAAAGAAAAAAAAGAAATGAAAAAAGAAAAAGACAAAGGGATATATGGACTAGGGGCCAAACAGGGCAGGGGTTTCTTGAACCAATAATGCCTGGTTTGCCAGATATTCACTTTTGAGTTTGGGGCTCTTCTTGAAGAGTTAAGATTTTTGAATATTTGGTCCAGAGGTTCCAGGGTCAGCTCCCTTGGACAAATCCAAAGAAGTAGCTGTGAAACCAAGTCACTTCTGATCAGGGGAGGGCACCCTAGCTGTTTCTTGGTTCTTAACCATGTCTTAAGAAAATGATCGATGGACAGATTAGAATATATCCCTCTCAAAGTAAAGCTGGATTTGGAGCAGAAGATGTTGGATTGAGTGTGCCCTTTGCTATTTAGTAGCTGGGAGACCTTGGATTTATCTTTCAACCTCTGTTTAATGGAAAGAGTGTTTGAGTCTGGAATCAGTGGACATGCATTGGTTCAACAGGTATATTAGTAACTGTATTATTTCATGTAAATCACTTAATTCTCTTACCCTTATTTTCCTTAAATGAAAAAAATGAGATAGTTGGACCAAATGACATCCAAAGTCCTCTGTAGCTCTGGATATGTGATCCATGATCTATGCAAATGTCAGTCTTTTAAATCTAAACAATAGGGATGTTTCTTTTCCCTATTTACCTTATCAGATTATTATATGATTCAGAGGTAGATTTGGGATCTGTGATTTCACTGGTATAGGGAACTGAAAAGTAAAGAACCTTTCTCAATAAATATGAGGGCAGGAAATGGGGTAAGAAGGGGACAAGTAGGTCCTACTATTTATCAGACACTGTGCAAGGAGCTTTTTGCAAATATCTCATTTGTTCTTCAGAAACCCTGAGAAGTAGGAGGTAATATTATTCTAATTTTACAGCAGAGGAAACTGAGACAAACCAATTAAGTTATTTCCCCAAGGCCACATGACTACTGAGTATCTGAGGCTGGAATTGAACTTAGTTCTTTCTGACTCCAGGCCTAGCACTCTATTTGCTGCACTAACCAGCTACTAGGTCAGGGCAGGATGGTTTCTTATGACTTACACTCTTAACAGATGCCATAGTCCCGAGAGGTTAGTTAGGTACAACCAAACAACAATGGGTACAACAGTTCCCATGATGACTATGTTTTATATTTGAACCCAAATATTCCTGGCTGTGAGGAAAATTCTCTGTCTACTAGTCCATGCTGCCTCTGTTTTGTATGGCATGATAAATATAAAGGATAGTAATAACAGTAAAAAAAAAAACTATGTGAATATTATATGGTTTTGTCTGTTATTTGTGTGTATTTGTGTATGTAAATTGTGCTATTTGTGTGTTTGTATATATATTATATTTTGTGTCTGTGTCTGTGTTTGTGTATGTGCATTATGCTACTTGTATATATATATGTATATATATATACACATACATATATATGCACATATCCTACATGATGCTTACTATCTGTATTGCCACAAGTCCTTCTACCTTTCTGTACCACAGTTTTCTCATATGTAAAATGGGAGACATAATATCTATCATCAGGGAGGGATGTGGTGTTCTGCAGCTCATTCAACCACTCACGAGAGCCAATTGTTAAATATTCAATGTGCACATTTATCTGCAAACACCAGGACTTGAGTTCTTGTTTTTATTAATTAATTTATTAATTTCTTCCTTCCCACTTCCTCAAGCAGGCTATAGTTAAACACAGCTGTATTTAATAGATACACATACACAAACACACACACATACATATACATATACATTCATACCCATACACAGACCCACACACATGCTTATATCTATATACACACATATATAGAGCAACATGCATACATATTGACATATATTCAAATACACAAAGAGGCACACATAAACATGCACACTTATCCATAAACATGCATCTCAGACAATATTAATCTAAATTTCTCTCTTGGTTGAATCTTCAAGCTTGATTGTATCTAAGATCAGTGACTACTAGCCATACTTTTTTTTTCCTAATAAATTTGACTCCTGATCTGTGCAGTAGTATTTAGACACATCTCTTCTTTCCCATTACTGATAAATCTGCTTTAATTCTTCTCCTTAACCTGCCTTGCTTTTACTTAACATCCTCCTATTCAGGGATCCCTCCTTTTTCTTCCTTCTCCTCTTTATATCCCTCCCACCATTCCCTCTCCCCTTATTTCTTTATCAATTTTGGAGGATGCTATATCCTTCACATACATAACTAATGTCTATTTAACTAATTCTTGATGTGAATAGGTTTTCAGAACTACAAACCCTCTTCTCTTCTCTAATAACTCTTTTTCTATTCTTCCTCTGCACCTCATTTGTATAAATTTTTATTTTGAGTTCCCCAATTCCTGATGTTAATTGTAAACATGACATACATTTCATGTAGAAAACCATTTGTCTGCATTGTTCCTTAAAATTAATTAAAATTAATCTAAAAATAGCTCATATATTAAATTTTCTATTGAGTTCAGATTTGGTTGATAGAAAATCCTGAAAATCTGCAAGTTTGTCTAATGTTCATTTTTTTCATTGAATATTATTGATGTTTTTTCTAGATGAGATATTTTTAGCTCTAGGCCTGTTTTTTAAAAAAAAAATTATATATATGATTCCAGGACCTATGGTCTTTTATTGTGGCTGTTGATAAGTCCTATACAATTTTAACTGTAGCTCCAGCATATTTGAATTACTTTTATTTTGTTTCTTGCAATTTTTTTCTCTTTGATCTGAGGGTTTTGATATTTGGCAACAATATTCTTATGTGTTTTCCACAGAAAATCTCTTTGAAATGGTGATCATTGGATTTTTTCCTATTTCTACTTTTCCTTCATGATCTATCACTCCAGGACAATTATCTTGTATTATTTAGTGCATAATGATGTCAAGGTTCTTTTTCTGGTTACTGCTTTCAGGTAGTCCAATTATTCTTATATTTTCTCTTCTTGATCTTTTTAGCAGATCTGTTGTTTTTCTTATAAGATATTTCACATTTTGTCCTATTTTTTTCATTCTTTATATTGTTTTGTTACTTCTTGGTCTCTTATAGCTTCACTGTCTTCCTCTTGCTCAATTCTAATTTTCAAAGAATTAATTTCATCTTTAAGATTCTGTATCTCCTTTTCTAATTGGAAACCTTTTTTTTTGATAATCATGTTTTTCTTGGATTTTTTCTTTAGTTTTTCCTCATTGTCTCCCATTTGATTTTTAAATTCTCTTTTGAATTCTATATCTTTTCTTTGGTCAGAGAGCCATTTACCATTCTTTTTGGGGTAGTGTCTTCCCTAAAGATGAACTCCAGTCTTCTCTGTTTCCATAGCAAATTTCTATGATCGGGTTGTTTCTTCTTAGCTGGTAATTTTTTTTTTTTTTTAGCATAAGTACCTCTAATCTTGAGGTGGGGGATGGTGCCTCCATCTTCACTTCAACTCACCCTTCTGACCTGGAACCCCAAAGCAAATGCTCCCACAGTCAATAGCATCCACTGCTTCTGCACTCCCAGTGTGATGACTCCCTCTCCCCCAAAGCCACATCTCTGAAGGACATCTGGGTCTGGTGTTCCTGATCAGCCAAGGCTCATTCACTAGATTTCCTGAACTTAGACCCCCAACTCCTCAAGAAGTGGAATAGGTGAAAGTCTCTGTGGAGCCTGCTGAGGTTCCAACCACACCCAGTGAGCCTCAGAAGTGTCCACTTGCTGTTTCTGAGGAGCTAGCCCTGAGGGGTTAGCATTTCACACTGGTTAATCCTTAGCCTGGGGGCTTTCCCCCCAATCTTCTGGGGTTGTGCCAGGAGGACCCCTGTTCTGCGATAAGTCTTCTTGATTTTTCATCAATCTATGTTCATCCTAAGGCACAAATTTGTTCTATTTGTGGGGAACATCACATCTGGAGAACTTGAAATTTACTGATCTACTCTGTCATCTTACCAGAATTCTTCCCTTGCCTTATTTTATTGTTTTGTTGATTTTCTAGATTTAAAGAAATGGTGGAGACAATGTTAACAATACAGATTAACGTCACAAGTATGTCATGCATACATATTCCCCCCAGAGACTCTGCTGCTCACCATTAAACAGCTCATATCTGTCTATAGCACTAGGGTTCTCTTGATGTCCAAGTGAAATTGCATATGTAAAACACTCAGTAAACCTTCAAGCACTATGCAAATATCAGTTATTATGATTATTAAATAAATGACCTTTTAAATCTTGAAATGATCTGGAACAATGTTGTGGTAGATGCTGAGCTACTAAATAATAATAGAAGCCTCGATTGATGTCGTAAAATACCACAGGGTTTAGGATGCAAGCAATACTTTTTTACAAGACACATATGGAAATGTTAGTGCATGTCTGACCTCCAATACTTTCTTATAGAAGGTCTGTCCTGTGTTTCAAGTGGATTTAATTGAATTTGGAAAAAAAATGTTCTAATTCTTTTGGTCACGTGCTACTAGATTGATCCAGCTCTATGTTCACTTCCCTCTGTTCTACTCTGTGAAAATCTGTGGTTGATTTACTTTTTCCCCCTTGAAAGTCAGATGTGACTATTGAGACTACTCATATAAATTGAGAGTTCTTGGAAGAGCACAAGAAATGTTCCATATAACTCAGGATTCTGTGTCATAATGGCAAGAATAACTCATCCACCTCCAAGTCACAAGAAAGCATACTTAAGATCCTCCATTTTGCTTATTAATCTGACTAGAATGTTTCAAGTTGTACTTCAGGAGATCCCAGACTGGCTACAAAGGCTTGGGCTTTCTAATTCATGTGATAATAGCTCTGGTTCATTAACAGTATTCACAGAGGAGGAAACATTGCATAGCTAGTGAGGATGAACAAACTGACCAGGGCAGGTCAAATCAGGAGGATCCTGGCCAGCTCCCTAGTGCAATAAAAAGAAGATTGGAACAGGAGTCAAAGGACTGGAGTTCAAATCCCATTCTGATTTTTTTTTTAACTTTTGTAAGTTTAAGTAACTCTTTTAAGCACCCCATCTCTGTTTGCTCATCTGTAAAATAAAAAGGATGGACCATTTGACTTCTAAGAATCCTTTCAGTTTTTTGTCTCAGTCAATGATGGAATATCCCTTCTTACCTTGGTAATTCTTAACATTTTTATATGTCAGTTTCTCTTATAAATTACCACTGTAGATGCAGTGGCAATTATATTATAAACTCAGATTTAGATCTTTATTTAAGTCTAAGAGGGAGGACTGATTAAACCATTCAATCAATCACCTTTTCCTTTATAGTAACTATACTCTGATACTTATATCAGGTGTGAATACATCTATCAAATCAGTCAAAGTTATCAAATTAGAAAGAGATAAACTTTTAGTCATTTGGATGAAATGAAGTTAGGATACACTAGAAATATATTAGGATTAGTTGGAGTAGGTCACTCCTTCTGATAAAAAAAGCCAACAATTTGGAATTGAGCAGTAACAGGCCAGTTCTAGTGAATAGAAGCAGTTTTCAGAGACCTTCCTGAAAGGCAATCAGCTAAAGAGGAGGGAACATCTTAAGAAAACAGTTTCTGTTTCTTACTTAACCCTGTGAGCAGAGAATGATGGTGTGAACTTTAAAAGGCCAGAAGATTTTGAAGCTCTCCATGGCATCTGAAGAGTATCCCCCAGAACAATAGAAGTAACTAGAAGTACTGACATTATGAATCAAGGACAAACTCTATACATTATAAAAAAGACTTTATAAGAAAGACAGCTTTAGCACTCTACAAAAAGCAACAACAACAATAAAACAGAGAAACGCCATGAAGGCCCTAACAAACAGGAACTATAAGTTATTCATTTGCTACAAGTGCTTGCTTCTCAGATATATTCCTGGCAATTACACAGAAAGTGCATAGTGAAAGTATTATTATCCTCATTTTGCATAAGTGATCTTCAGAGAAGTCAAGAAGCTTACCTGTGATCTCATAGATAGTGAGTATCTAAAGAGGCCTAAGAAGCAAGATTTCTCTTTTTTCATTTTAAAGTTATTATTGATGTCTTTTTTATAATAGCTTTTCATTTTTCCAAATACATGCAAAGATAGTTTTCAGCATTCACCTTTGCAAAATCTTTTGTTCCTAATTTTTTCCCTCCCTCCCTCTCTCCCCCTTTCCCCTAGACAACAAGCAATCCAATATATGTCAAACATTTGCAATTCTTCTAAATATATTTTTATATTCATCTTGCTGTGCAAGAAAAATCTAAAAAAAAGAAGGGAAAAAGAGAAAACAAAACAAACAACAACAAAGTAAAAATACTGTGCCGTGATCCACATTCTGTCTCCATAATCTTTTCTCTGGTTGTGGATGGCTTTCTCTATCACAAGTCTATTGGAATTGCCTTGATCACCTTATTGTTCAAAAGAGGCGATTCTATCACAGTTGATTGTCACATTGCTGCTGTGTACAATATTCTTTTGAGAAGCAAGATTACTTAAACAAATTTAGGGACTTCCACCATTACATCCCACTACTTCTGAAATGAAAATATCCCTGTCAGTACAAGTGTGAGCATTAAAATCCTAGAATTTCAGATTTGAGAAATCTTTGAGATCATCTAGTCCAACTTTCTCATTTTGCAGATGAGGAAACAGTTCTAGGGATTTGAAGTGGCTTACATTTTGTATTTGTTTAATTCATTTCTCTCTGTCTCTGTCTCTCTGTCTCTCTGTCTCTGTGTCTCTGTGTTTCTGTACATCTCTCCTTTCTCTTTCTGACTTTGTTTCTTTCTCTTTTTGTCTCTGTCTTTCTGTCTCTCTCTCTCATTCTCTCTGTCTCTGTCTCTCTGCATGTCTGTCTCTGTCTCTCTATGTTACTCTCTCTGTCTCTATTTCTCTGTCTGTGCCTGTGATTCTCTACCTTTTTGTGTCTGTCTTTTTTGTTTCTGTCTTTCTGTCTCTTTCCCTACCCCCTACTTCCTCTTTTTCTTTTATTTTCAGGATAAATTCCCATTCTGGAAGTGATTATATCATTGCAATCAATACACAAATATCTTTCCAGTACATTCACATCTGGAGTGGATGGGTGCTATCCTTTATAGGACTAAAAATCTTCACCTGGAAGTTCATTTTCCTCCTGGACTATTGGAAGGACCCTGTTCCTCAGAGACCTCATGTTCTAAGTGACTAATTTTCACCAGATTCTCCAATTTAAGAAGGAACTCAAGATCAAGCACATCATCATTCCTCTCCAGGCAACAATGATCACTCATCTCCACTGACTTTCCTTACCATTGCTCATCTCAGCCCTACTACATAATTTCTCCCTCACCTAGTTTTCAATTCCCATACATTGCCTTTCCTTTTTAGAATGTAAGCTTCTTGAGTTCAAGGGCTATTTTTCTTTCTGTTTGCATTTTTATTATCAATATTAGCAGAGATCCTAGCATAAAGCAATCATTTAATATATGCTTATTGACTGACTAATTGACTACAAAGCATTAGGGCACTGTGATAAGCACTAAGGATATAAATAAAGGTAAAACCAGTTTCTGCCCTCAAAAAAAATACAATCTAGTAGGGAAGAGGGAAAACAACAAGCAAATTAATTTATACAAAGCACTCTAGAAACACCATAAATACTAAACCATTAATTGAGGGGAAGCATGAAATAAGGAGATAGGAAAAGTTTCCTGGAGAGAAGGGGATTTTTTGCTGGGATTTGAGTGAAGCCAGGGAAATCAGAGATGGAGATGAGGAGGCAGAGCATTCACCATATTATATTATCTGGAAGCGCAGATGCAAGAAAAAAAGACAACTCTGTGAGGTAGGTGCTATCACTACCACCATTTTATAGATGAAGAAATTGAGGTTGAAGAAGTTAAATGACTTGATTAGGGTCACACAGCTAGTAAATCTGCAGTAGGACTCAATCCCAAGATCTTCCTGATTGCAGGTTCAACATGCTATCCACTCTACCACCCCTGCTTTATGTCTGCTCCTGTAGGGTCATACAGGCAGTCAATAACAGAATATGGATTTGAACTTTTTGCTTTTAATCAATGTACAAAATTGCTCACTTTACAGTCTATATGAACAGGTTTCTGACCTTAAATGTCAAGGCTTCTGCGCTGACTAATATACTTCCACCCAAAATAGTTTTGTTAGCTGTCTAGAAATATTTGTTCAATAATTCAAGCTATTTAATGTTACCTGTAACAAAAATGGAAAAGAAAAAAAAAACAATGAAAACAAAGCTCAATAACAATGCTAACAACAACAATGTTAACAACAACAACAAAATCAACAAAAACAGCAACAAATCCATCCAGTTTCTCTGTGCCTTCATAGTCCCCACGTACTCACAGACCAATTTCATTCCCATTTGAGTCTTTGGCTTCTTGCTTTAAGTACATATAACTTTCCTGTTCTTCATAACATTCACTGAAATTGGAGCCATATATTCTGGTAATGATTTTTTCCTTGCTATATATTGAGACATACAAGATGACGAAAACCAAAAGGGCTTTTTAGCTCCACTCATTGATGAAACCATCTTGCATTATTGCTTCCTGTCCCATTGGAGCTGCTGATACAAAGATTCCGTTCTCTTTTCTTCCTCATTCCTTAAGAAAACAACCACTGAAGCCCTAGGATTGCTTGTATTTGGAGAAGGCAGCACTCAACAGTCTAGCTTTCTTGTTTTCAATAGATAGGTGATTTTCTTAGGAAAACAGAAGGGAGTAGAATTCTGATAAAGCCAAGCCTAGCCATCTGGACTTTTGGGCCCTGTTGCTAAGCCATGTACTTGTTCTAGGATGTGGACAAAATTACTCCAACCTCTCTTGGTGCCTTTCCTGCTATACCTATAAATGGTAATTATAATTTTCTATTATAGATCTCTCTCTGCCCATCTATGGTAACACGTAACTATCTCAAAGGGGTAGTTGGAAGCTTAGTTAATGCATGGTATATAAATCACTCTGAGCTGCTCACAAGCACGCTCAATGTACATTAAATAGAAAATCTCACAGCCTAGAAAGGGAAATAGAAACTGTGAATCATGCAAGTTTCATTTGCAGATATGGTAGATTGGGGGTTATGTGGAGTACAGTGGCTCTCCAGAAGAGAATTGGCATAAAAACAAGCATGTTATGGAGTGATTTCCCAAGAAATAGGGTTGAAGCATCAACTGGACGCATTTTGAGTCGAGATTTAAAACTGTGTCCAAGGATGTTATGGTTTGCTCAGCCTAGAATGGAGGCTAGAACTGTAGAGACAGCATGCTGTGGTTGATAGTGTGTGAACTGGAGACAGGCTTAAATCTCACCTTCACACTTTGAAATTGTATGACCACAGACAAATCATTCAAACCTTCTGAGCCTGATGTTCCTGAAATATGTAAAATGCTTGGTCAAACAAAAAATGAATACCAGCTTGTAATATTATGGCAATCAGAATCTGAGTCTAGAATAAGTGTAAATTCCTTATAAGTAGGGATTGTTTTATTTGTTTTTTGTATTTGTGTCAGCAGTTCCTAGCATAATGCCTGGCACATAGTAGGCACTTATTAATAAATGCTTATTGATTGAATAAGATATAGTTATAAGAAGGTGAAATACAATACATTAAGTGCTACATTAGGCATATGAACTATACAGCTTGAGATGGAAAGATAGAGCTGGAAAAATCAGAATTTTTGAAAATGGTCTATGATATTTAATGAGATAATGTGACTCTGTAGCCAGAAGAATTCATGGAACCATAAGAAATGTGGTGGTCAACATGAGAGAGCTGTAATACTCTTATTCTGTGCTGTCTGGGTCATAATGTATTAATAGCAATTTGTCTTTTTCAGGGATCTGACATTGATGTCTTGGAGAACTTTCAGAGGAGAGTACCAGGATGATGAATAGAGAATACTTAGACGGAATATCATAGTTTTCTTAAAAAATGTGAAATGTTTTTATGTGGAAGAAAGATTGGATAAGTTCTGCTTGGTGGAACTTACAGGGATGTAGTCTGTGCTGTTGGAAAAATCATGAATCTGAAGGCTGAAAAACATGAAAGGTATCTTAAAACTCATCTCTATTTATATTAAAAATTGTATAATCATTTGACTGTAACAGAATAATGAATCAAACTGGAAAGATAAACAAATATAAAATGGATATTCTTGAATTTTAATTTCATGGGTAATAAGGAGCCAGAGAAGGTTCGTAAGTAGTGGTACAACCTGATCATGTTGTTCAAGATGAATATTGAAATAGTTTGTGTGATAGGAGGACAGAGAGAATGGAATTAGGGACTTACTACAATATTTAAAGAGTGTCAAAATAAATCAGAACTAGAGCAGTGGAATAAAGAAGACAAAAGGAGTGAAAGTACAGAAAACATTGTATATGTAGGATGAAAATAGAGATATTTCTGAAATTGTAAACATTTGCTTAAGAGATAGTGGTTCTATTACAAGGAATAGGAGAGAAGCCAAGAGGGGAGGGAAAAGGAAAAGAGAGAAAGAGAGAGGAGAGGATTGGAAGGAAGATAGGAGGGAAAAGAAGTAGAGAAATCTAGAATACTTCAAAGGAACCCTAACTCTTTTTCTTATATGAGGCATAGAAAAGGTCAGGATATTACTAAAATTTCATTTTCTCTCCAACTATCTGAATTTCCTGAATGGAACTAATTATAACATATAGACATCAATTTAGGTGTAGAAATCCCGTCAAGGCTACATCGTAATATCTCTTAAAACATCTTAAAACAAGATCATAGTCTGGGATACGATTCAAGAGTACATACCCTGAAAGACTATCTTTTTTTTTATTAAAGCTTTTTATTTGTGTAACATATGTATGGGTAGTTCCCCAGCATTGATCTTTACAAAGCTCTCCATTACAACTTTTACCCCCAGTCCTCTCCTCTCCCCTAGATGGCAGGAAGTCCACTACATGTTAATAATGTAATAATAGTTGACAAGTTGTGCAACAAAAATCCTATCTACAAGAAAAAAAAAAAGAAAACCAGAGAAAGGCAACACAATGCAAGCAAACATCAATAGAGAGCATGAAAATGTTATTTTGTGGTCCATATTTCAGATCCCTCTCTCTGGGTGTATATGGTTTTCTTCAGTGAACAATTGGAACTGGTTTGAGACAATTCTTTGTTGCAGAGAGTCCATCAGAATTGATCATCATGTAATATTGTTGTTGCCGTGTATAATGATCTCCTGGTTCTGCTCGTTTCACTCAGCATCAGTACATACAAGTCTCTCCAGGCCTCTCTGAAATCGTCCTGCTGGTCATTTCTTAAAGAGCAGTAATATTCCATAACATTCATATACCATAATTTATTCAGCCACTCTCCAATTGATGGGCATCCATTCAGTTTCCAGTTTCTAGCCACTACAAAAAGGGCTGCCACAAACATTCTTGCACAGGTGGGTCCCTTTCCCTCCTCTAAGATCTCTTTGGGATATAGGCCCAATAGAAACACTGCTGGGTCAAAGGGTATGCACAGTTTGATAACTTTTTGAGCATAGCTCCAAATTGCTCTCCAGAATGGATGGATCTGTTGACAGTTTTCCCACATCCCCTCCAACATTCATCGTTATCTTTTCCTGTCATTTTAGCCAATCTGACAGGGGTGTAATGGTACCTCAGAGTTGTCTTAATTTGCATTTCTCTGATCAATAGTGATTTGGAGCACCTTTTCATATGACTAGAGATGGTTTTAATTTCATCATCTGAAAATTGTCTGTTCATATCCCTTGACCACTTATCTATTGAAGAGTGGCTTGAATTCTTATATATATGAGACAATTCTCTATATATTTTAGAAATGAGGCCTTTATCAGAACCATTAAATGTAAAGATGATTTCCCAATTTGATGCTTCCCTTCTAATCTTGTGTGCATTAGTTTTATTTGTACAGAAACTTTTTAACTTAATATAATCAAACTTACCCATCTGGTGTTCAATTAGGAGTTCCAGATCTTCTTTGGAGATAAATTTATTCCATCTCCACAGGTCTGAGAGGTAAACTATATTACGTTCCTCTAACTTGCTTACAAAATCACCCTTTATATCTTGATCTTGAACCCATTTAGATCTTATCTTGGTATGTGGTGTTAGGTATGGGTCAAGCCCTAATTTCTTCCACACTAGTTTCCAATTTTCTCAGCAGTTTTTGCCGAATAGTGAGAACTTATCCCAAAAACTGGGGTCTTTGGGTTTATCAAACACTAAATTGTTAAGGTTATTGCCTAGATTGTCCTGGTAACCTATCCTGTGCCACTGATCGACTGCCCTATTTCTTAGCCGGTACCAAACGGTTTTGATGACCGCTGCTTTATAATATAGTTTTAGATCTGGTACAGCAAGGCCACCTTCATCTGCCTTTTTTTTTTCATTAATCCCCTTGAAATCCTTGACCTTTTGTTCTTCTAAATGAACTTTGCTACTATTTTTTCTAGATCTGTAAAATAATTTCTTGGGAGTTTGATTGGTATGGCACTAAATAAGTAGATTAGTTTGGGTAGGATTGTCATTTTTATTATGTTCGCTCTGCCTACCCATGAGCACTTAATATTTTCCAATTGATTAGGTCTGATTTTATTTGTGTGGAAAGTGTTTTGTAGTTTAGTTCCTATAGTTTCTGACTTTTCCTTGGCAGATAGATTCCCAAATATTTTATGCTATCATCTGTTATTTGGAATGGAATTTATTTTTGTATCTCTCGCTGCTGAACTTGGTTGGCAATATATAAAAATGCTGATAATTTATGTGGATTAATTTTGAATCCTGCCACTTTGCTAAAGTTGTGAATTGTTTCTAGTAGTTTTTTAGTTGAGTCTCTAGGGTTCTCTAAGTATACCATCATGTCATCTGCAAAGAGTGATAATTTGGTTTCTTCATTACCTACTCTGATTCCTTTTATCTCTTTTTCTTCTCTTATTGCTAAAGCTAACATTTCTAATACAATATTAAATAGTAATGGTGACAGTGGGCAGCCTTGTTTCACTCCTGATCTTATTGGGAATGGTTTTAGTTTGTCTCCATTACATATGATGCTTGCTGATGGTTTTAAATAGATGCTACTGATCATTTTAAGGAAAAACCCATTTATTCCTATACTCTCTAGTGTTTTTAATAGGAAAGGGTGTTGGATTTTGTCAAATGCTTTTTCTACATCTATTGAGATAATCATATGATTTTTGTTAGTTTGGTTATTGATATAATTAATTATGCTGATAGTTTTCCTAATATTGAACCAGCCCTGCATCCCTGGTATAAATTCTACTTGGTACTATCCTGAAAATGACTTTCTGTAATCTCATTGCTAATATCTTATTTAAAATTTTTGCATCAATATTCATTAGGGAAATTGGTCTATAGTTTTCTTTCTCTGTTTTCACCCTACCTGGTTTAGCTATCAGCACCATATCAGTCTCATAGAAGGAATTTGGCAGAATACCTTCTGTCCCTATTTTCTCAAATAGTTTGTATAGTATTGGAATTAATTGTTCTTTGAATGTTTGATAGAATTCACATGTAAATCCATCTGGCCCTGGAGATTTTTTCTTAGGGAGTTGGTTAATAGCTTGTTCTATTTCTTTTTCTAATATGGGGCTATTTAAATAATTTATATCCTCTTAACTTGGGCAATCTATATTTTTGTAGATATTCCTCCATTTCATTTATATTATCAAACTTACTGGCATAAAGTTGGGCAAAGTAACTCCTATTTATTGCTCTAATTTCCTCTTCATTGGAGGAAAGTTCTCCCTTATCATTCTTGAGACTAACAATTTGATTTTCCTCTTTCCTTTTTCTTATCAAATTAACTAAAGGCTTATCTATTTTGTTGGTTTTTTCATAGAACCAACTCTTAGTTTTATTTATTAATTCAATAATTTTCTTATTTTCAATTTTATTAATTTCTCCTTTTATTTTTAGAATTTCCAATTTGGTATTTAATTGAGGGTTTTTAATTTGTTCTTTTTCTAGTTTTTTAAATAATAAGCCCAATTCGTTGATCTTTTCTTTCTGTATTTTATGCAAGTAAGCATTTAGAGATATAAAATTTCCCCTAATAACCACTTTGGCCGTATCCCACAAATTTTGGTATATTGTCTCCTTATTGTCATTCTCCTGGATGAAATTATTTATTGTGTCTATGATTTGCTCTTTCACCCATTCATTCTTCAGGATTAGATTATTTAATTTCCAATTAACTTTTGGTTTATTTTCTCCTGGCCTTATATTGCATGTGATTTTTATTGCATCATGATCTGAAAAAGATGCATTTACTATTTCTGCCTTTCTGCATTTGATTTTGAGGTTTTTATGCCCTAACACATGGTCAATTTTTGTATAAGTTCCATGGACGGCTGAGAAAAAAGTAAACTCCCTACTGTCTCCATTCAACTTTCTCCATAGATCTATCATACCTAACTTTTCTAACAATTGGTTTATCTCCCTAGTTTCTTTCTTGTTTATTTTGTGGTTTGATTTATCTAATTCTGAGAGAGCAAGGTTGAGATCCCCCACTAGTATCGTTTGGCTGTCTATTTCTTCTTGCATCTCTCTTAATTTCTACCCTAGGAATTTGTGTGCTATTGCACTTGGTGCATATATATTTAGTATAGATATTGCTACATTATCTATGGTACCCTTTAATAAAATATAGTTTCCTTCCTTATCTCTTTTGATTAGATCTATCTTGGCTTTTACTTGATCTGAGATAAGGAGTGCTACCCCTGCTTTTTTTTTTTTTTCACCTGAAGAATAATAGGTTCTGCTCCAGCCTTTTACCTTCATCCTATATGTGTCACTATGTTTTAGATGTGTTTCTTGTAGACAACATATTGTGGGATTCTGTTTTTTAATCCAGTCTGATATCTGCTTCCGCTTTATGGGAGAGTTCATCCCATTCACATTCACAGATAGAATAACTAATTCTTTATTTCCTGCCATCTTATTTACCCAAGTTATGCTTTCCCCTTTCCTTTCCCCTTTCTCCCTTCCCCCCCTCAGTACTTTGCTTTTGATGACCCCTTCTCCCCAACAATCCATCACCCTTTAGATCCCTTCCCCCCTTTTTTAACTCCTTTCCCCTGATTCTTTTATTTTCCTTTCTAATAGTTTATTCCTTTCTTTTCCTCCTTTCCCTCCCACTTCCCTCTAGCAACAGACAAGTTTCTATGTGAAATCAAGTGTCTGATATACACTTTTAGAACCCAACCTGATGAAAGTAAAATTTACACAATGCTCATCTCCCTCCCTTCTTTCTCTCAATTAAATTAGGTTTTCTTTGCCTCTTTAAGAGATTTTACCTTGTTTTTACCTCCTTTTTTAGATCTTATTTTATCACTTTTTCCCTTTTTTCCCCAGCATGACAACCTTTCCCCCTCTAGTTTTCTTTTGCATATTATCAAAGTCATATCTAGTTAATTATGCCCCCAAACTTTAAGTATCCCCATAGTAGAAATAAAGTTCTCAAGAGTCCTTTCCTTTTTACCTTTTTTATGCTTCTCTTGAGTTCTGTGTTTGGAGGTCAAATTTTTTGTTCAGATCTGGTCTTTTCCTTAGAAATAGGTGAAAATCACCTATATCAATGAATGACCATCTTCTTCCCTGGAAGATAATGCTCATTCTAGCTGGATAGGTTATTCTTGATAATAGGTAATAACTTGGTAATCCAAGTTCCTTTGCTGTTCAGAATATCTTGTTCCAGGCCCTTTGATCCTTCAATGTGGAGGCTGACAAATCGTGTGTGATTCTAATTATTGATCCACAGTATTTGAATTGTTTCTTTCTAGCTGCTAGCAGAATCTTTTCCTTGGTGCTATAGTCCTGAAATTTAGCCACGACAGTCCTTGGAGTTTTAATTTTGGGGTCTCTTTCAGGAGGTGATCGGTGAATTCTTTCAATGATGATTTTGCCTTCTGATTCTACAATCTCAGGGCAGTTTTCTTTCAGGATTTCCTGGAAGATAGTGTTTAGATTCTTTTTTTTCATCATGGCTTTCAGGAAGTCCAAGAATCCTTAGATTGTCTCTCCTAGATCTATTTTCCAAGTCAGTTGTTTTTCCTAGGAGATATTTCATATTTTCTTCTAATTTTTCATTTTTTTTGTTTTTGTTTGATTGATTCTTGAAGTCTTATTGAGTCATTCACTTGCATTTGTTCAATTCTTATTTTTAAAGTGTTGTTTTCTTCAGTTACCTTTTTAAGCTCCTTTTGTAACTGGCCAATTGAATTTTTTTGTTCATTGCACTCTTTTTCCACTTCACTAATTTTATTTTTCAACAAATTGGTGTCTTTTTCATATCTCTTTTGCAGGGCATCATATCCTTCTTGCAAGATATTGTATCCTTCTTGTACTGATTTCAATTTATTTTCCCATTTATCCTCCAGCTCTCTTATGAGGTTCTTTATGCAATCTTCCAGAAAGGCCTTTTGAAAAAGGGACCAGTGATGGTCCTTAATAACTTCCTTTGGAGTTTTGTCTAAAGGAACCTCAGGATCTGGGGTCATCACTTCTTTCTCTTGATAAAAGCTGTCTATGGTGAGAGCTCTCTTTTGCTTCTTAATTTTTTTTTAGACAGCGTGGATGTCTCTTTAAGGCTCTGAAAAAAATCTTTGCCCTGGGACAATTCGGTGAATTAACTTAAGTTGCTGGGCCGGTAGAGGCTAGGACTAAATCGGGATTACTCCTTAAACAAGGCAAGTCTGCCAGAACACCTGTCCACAATCAGGGCAGAGTTTCCGGAGTGTCTCAGATAAACTCCAGGTGTTTGGAGTTTGGAATGTGGAGTTTTTGCTAAGATGAGCTGAGCTGAGTCCCACCCTCACTTCCGGCCTACACCCGAGTCCACAGTTTATCCCTCTGTCAGAGTTAGACAAACCTGATATAAAGTTCTTCACAAAGCAGTGTCCAAATATTTCTGGATTTGTTGACTTGAAGATCAGTTCAGAGGCTTATTTTATTGTTGGTTTGAGAGAAGATCAGAGGACACAGAAAGTCACGTTTTCACTTTGCCATCTTGGCTCCGCCCCCAGGAAATCCAAGACTATCTTTTTAAAAGAGATGACTAACTAGTAGACAGAATATGAACGCAAAATTTCTTGATTTCTGCTTTCTAATATTGCTCTTTATAATTGAAAAAAAAATCTGGAATTGAACCAAAGAATGGGAGATCATTTAAAGAAAAAAATTAATGGATGAGTAGCATTAAGGAAATTAATCAAATTCAAATTCAATGGATGAATTTGAACATATGCAATCTTGAGTGGAAGTTGCAAAGAGAAAACTTTAGCCTTGATACTAGGAAGAAACTGTCTAGCAATTAGAGATGCCTAAAAGTAAAATAGATTGCCTCAGAAAGTGATGATTTAGACTAGGCTAAGTACTGATGCTCCTCCCAACTCAAAACATTCTGTGATTTTTTTTTTATCATTCTGATGTGTCATTCATTTTTCAATTGTGTCTGACTTTTCATGACATCACTTGAGGTTTTCTTGGCAAAGATACTGGAGTGGTTTGCCATTTCCTTCTCTAGTTCATTTTACAGATGAGGAAACTGAGGTAAATTGGTGAAGTGACTTCCCTAAGGTCACTCAGTTATTAAATATCTAAGGTCAAATTTGAACTCAGCAAGATGAGTTTTCCTAATTCCAGTCCTAGTGCTCTATCTACTGTATCATCTTAGCTGCCCATATTCTGATGTGTGCAATTAATTGAATTATGGCTTGGAATTATCTTATTTTCTAATTATCTCATTTCTAAGACTATGTTAATATTCTGGACATGAGTAGTTACTTGTTAAAGGACTTGATTAGTTACTTATTTAAAGGGCTTGAATTGTTACTTGTTATAAGACATGAGAAGTTGAAGGGATGCTGAATTTGAAGTTAGAAAAACAGATCAGATTCTCTCTTTGCTACTTAGCATCTGTGTGATCTTGGACACAGTTTTCAAATTCAAACAAATTCAAATAAAGATTAGTATCTCCATTCTGGGTAAAATAAAGGGGAATATTGAATGAGATGATTTTAAAGGGCCTTTCTACCTCTAAAATGCTGAGTTGTATAATCATCTTTTGGATAAGGAATATTGCCAGAACTGGACTTTGAAACCAACAGTTTGATACAAAGTCAAATACAGGGGTCTACTTAATGAAGCAAATACTGCAACAGGATAACAGGTCTAAAAGGCAAATGAAAAAAACAGCATGCATAATTTGGTTTTATAATTTGTCCACTGGAATGACAAATAAATGAAAAGGAATCTCACATTGTCAGAAGATGAATAACCTCAGAAGAAGGGAGCTCTCTGTTCTCCTCCATTTCATAAAATTTCTCTTATAAATAGCTGTGAAATGTATGCTTCAAGGGGAGTTGATTTGAGTACACTGGAATTAACAAGCCTATACCCTTCAGCTTTTCAAGGTGGGGCCTCTGAGTCTAGAGGGTGAGAAAAGGAAACCAGGATTCATTTGGTCATTCATTCCTTTTTAAGCAACTATAGCTTCCTGTATATGGAAGATCCTGTGGTAGATGCTAAAGATACAAAGAGAAAAACAAAAATGATCTTTTATCTCAGGAAATCTACATTGTTCTGGGAGTGACATGTATCTAAATAAGTAATACAAAATATATGCCAGGTAATATAGGAGAAGGGAGAGGACCAGCAGTTGTGGGATTCAAAAAGGCTTTCTTTATGCACTTAGAAAATGGGGTTTAAGCTTTGAAGGGAACTGGTAATACTAATATGGGATTAGACAGAGGGAGCAATCTACTATAAGAGTCAACTTGCATTTTGAGATGGTCTTGGATACAGGTCAACATGCTCATAGCTCCTTTATTCTTTAGAAATAATCCCTTCCTCAACACTGTCACACCAACAACTTACCATGTGATCTTTCTTCCCTTTCATCAATGTCATGGAAAAAATTGATCTCAATGGTCAAAGGATATGAACAGACAATTTTCAGAGGAAGAAATCGAAACTATTTCCGGTCACATGAAAAGGTGCTCCAAGTCACTA
>JAJPUD010000943.1:390944-406219 GCA_023553655.1 Myrmecobius fasciatus
AAGGAAAAGCTTGGGGAAAAAAAAGTTTTTTTTGCAAAGGTCAATGTTGAAAAGTCACTCATATGTTTTGCAAATAAAAAGCTTTATTAAAAAAAAAAAGAAAAAATTGATCTCCATTTGTTGCTGCTACTGTGTCAACCACTTAATGCTTCATGGTTTGCAATCTGCTTGGTGAAATAAACTGCCTCCCTGTGACTGAATCTGGTTCACTCAAGGTAATCAATTATCAAAGCCCTGAGGTCCCTGCTAGGCATGTAGCCCCGAGAAAAGGGTGTAATCTTTGGACTGGTATGGGTATCAGGAGCTCCCTCCTTGGGGCAAAATTCCTCATTTTGTAATTTAAGGCCTTTATCCTGCTTCCAATGAAACTTTTAGCTTTATTTATATTGAAGGAGATGAAATTTCATATATATATATATGTATATATATATATATACATATATATATATATAGTTGAAGTTAAGTGATTTACTCAGAATCATACAGAAAGTATGTGCCAAATGCCTGAAGCTGGATTTGAACTTAGACACTCTGGACTCCAGAGCTGGCACTCTCCACCAGCTGCTTCTCTATCATTTTAAGGTTCCCAAAATGCTTCCATGTGTGAGACTTCATTTATGATTACATTACCTTTTATAATAATGTCATTATTTCAACCAAAGTGGACTTCCTACTCTTCCAGTATCGTACTCTACAAACATAAATCTCTTCATGCTATTTCTCCATTTCTAGAATGTTTTTTTCTCTTCATCACTATTAAAGTTCTTTTCTTCCCTCAAGGCCACTTGGGTGCCAGCTTTTCCATGAAGTCATGCCAGAAACTCCTAACTTAAAGGTTTCTTACCCTCCTTAACATTGCCTAAGAAATCTTGAATATTTCTCTCCTTTACTCTTGTCACACTCTACCTAGCATCTCATTAAATGCCTACTATTCACTTGAGCTACAAAGAAAGGCAAAAAAACAGTCCCTACTTCCAAAGACCACACTGTCTAATTGGGGATTGCCTGTAAATAGCTATGTACAAACAAGTTCAATCTTATTAAATCTTAAAGCTTCAGTAAGACTTTCGGAACATTAGTATGTAGGATAAATGGAAGACAGTCAACAGAGAGAAAACACTACAGAGAAATCAGGAAAGGCTTCATAGGAGGGAGAAAATTCTAGGCAGTGGAGATATCCATTGGAAATGTTCAGAATTGGGGGATGGAGGCCAGTAAAACTGCAAAGTAGAGAGTATAGGGTTGGGGATGGGATGGGGCACAAATCTATAAGAAGACTGGAAAGGTAGGAAGGGGCTTTGAACACCAAACAGAGGATCTTATAGTTGATCCCAGAGGTGAAAAAGAAACATTTGAGTTTAAGGAGAGGAGTACCATTGGGCAATTCTACACTTTAGGAAGATAATGAATAGCTGAGTGGAGAGTGTACATATGTTGACTAAGAATACAAATTTTTCAAGGTCAAGGATTATTTTGTTTTTATCCTTGTTTCCACAGAGCACAGAATAATACTTTGTATATACTGGGTATTCCATGAATGTTAGTTGAATTCAGTTGAGCACTTGGTATCTCAGATCCCTACATAGATTGCCATTCTCCACTGAGAAAATATACATCCTGATGTACTTTGGAGTTATTGACTAGCCTTCTTAGGGAGATTCCAAAAAATCCCAGAAGGAAGGATTTGCCCTAGATTTCCTTGAACATGGTATCTGTGTTTGTGTGACACAAGAGAAATGGATTCTCTATCTCATTCTCAAACTACTCCAAGCCTACTAGACATTCCAGAATGACAGAAAAGTTTAGTTCATTTAGTTCACCTAGCAAACAATGCTTCTCTCTCCCTTTGTATGTTTTTGTAAGTGAACTTCAACCTATAGTATAGATTTGCCTGCAGGCATGTTTTGCCCATCATAATTAATTTGATGGTACACTAGTTCCTTGACGGCAGTATTTCCTAAGTTCCCAAATATGAGGCCCCTGATCTTATGTCCTTTTAACCCCCAAATCTTTGTCTTTTCTCCCCAACTCTTATTTTTTCAATTTATCATTGACAAATGAAAATGTGAAAAAAAAACTTTTCAGAATTCTTTCTCCTTCTTTCCTCTAAGTACTATATCCTTATACTTTTTTATTTAGTTCCCTTTCAAATTCCTTCCTTTAAATTCCTATGCCCAGCTTAAGAAGTAATCTATAAACAAAGCCTTTCAAGATCACTCCTGTTTCTAGTGTCTCCTTCCCACCCACAATGACATTATGGAAAGAGGGCTAGCTTCAGAGCCAGTAAGCTTAGACTGAAATCCTGCATATGAAACATGCTTCCAGTGAGATCCTAGGAGAGTCATCGATCATCTCAACATTTTAGGTATTTCTCTCTAGGACAATAAATTTTAGAGCAATTGTATTTCTATGTCAAAACAATGTAATAGAATCTACAATACAATATAAGTTCCCTGAGGATTGATTTGAGGGACTGTGTTCTTATCACCCTATAGTAAATGGCTATTAGAACCCTAGAATTCCATGTAATCCCATTCTGGGATATCCCATCACTAATCAAGTCTTTGCATTAATATATATTGCAATGGAATATGAGGACTGGAATATAGAAAGCTGTTTTTAAAAGCATCATAGCAGCACTTAAAAATCCCAAACATTTACATATTCTCTGTTTACATCCATTATAATATTTGAATAAATACTTTTTAGGTTGTCTTTTTTGAGAAAAAAGCAGCCAAGAGAACAGCAAAATGAAAATGGCACTTTGGGACACATTCTAGAGTTTTTGAAATGACATTTACAAAATCAATGAGCACCATTCTGAAGGCTCATTGATTCCAATGTCTCTATGCAAATTGTATTCCTTTCTGAAATTTTAATAGAAATTTAAATGATTCTTGTTCAAATGAATAGAGGGAAAGAAGCCCCTGAAAACTATCTATCTTTTAGGAAGACAATAAAAAATTAAGATACATAATTAAAAAGAACTTTTCAAAGGGCATGATAAATCAGAATGGTCCCAGATAATAATTTTATACTTGGAAATTCCCGACTTTTTTTGTCAGAAGATCTTAATGTTTTTCAAATATTAATGAATCTTCCCTAAATCAGAGAGGGTGCCAGTCCATGAACAGCCTTGAAAACCAATGTTCACATTTAGGTCCAAGTGCTTTGCTTCTCGTGTATGTGCATGGCAGAGAGAAGAGAGCTCACTTAGATGACCTGGATCCACTTCTTTACTATGTGACCTTGGATGACTCCTTAAAATTCTTTGATTCTTTGGGACTATAAAGCTACTGGGGGGATGAGTTGGTTGTTATAGATAATCCCAAATATTCTTTCTAAATCTATGATAACATGAATTTAATTGATCATAAGTTTCAAGTTAGAAGACCATAGAGAGCATAAGGTTCTACTCTCTCATTTTACAGATTTTTATTCAGAAGAAGATCAAGGATCAAGCCAATTCTTGCCCTTATTAATTAAAAGTGTTCCCTAAAGGAAAGTATCTAAATAACCCTATATATTTACAATTATTCATCCATAAGGATGGAGGATGGAAAGTCTTCTAGTAGATACCAGTCCTTGCTCAAGGAAAATAATGATAATTGGTTATCTTTTTATCCTACAACAGTGAAGGCCTCCTTTTTCATGTTAATGAATTCATTTGGAGGCCTGTTTTGGGGGAGGGAAGCCCATACTGGTCATGCTTCATTGTCCTCCCAGCTTTGTTGCTGACTTTCTAAACTTAACCATTAAGTCACTCAGGAAGCCTCTTGTTCTTAATCCTCCCCCAATTTTCAACTCCCTTTTGAATGAAGCCCTTCCCTATTAGAATGTGAGCTCCTTCTTGGCTGGAACTATCTTTCTTTTTGCTATAATTTGTATCCTCAGCAATTTGCACATGCTTGGCACTAAGTATTTCCCTATTCAATACTTGTTGTCTGCCTTTCTATCTGATTATTACTCAGGTGCTTTGGATCTCAGTTCCTGTTCTGTAAAATGAGGTTAGGATGATCTTTAAAGTTTCTCTTAGTGCTACCCCAGTGAAAGAGATGAGGCTGGAAACTGCTGATAGTGTCAGAAGGTAGATCAGTATGGAGACTTGGCAATCAACCATAGTCCAGAAGAGTCAGAAAGAATTCTTTTCATTAGAACCTAGTGGCAGCTCAGTCATAGGAAGGCAAACTACCATTAAGAAATACAGGCTAAATTAGTTGGGGGATCAAAGAAAGGCCAAGGATGAGATAAACTGAGTGTTATACTAGATTAAAATCAGAGTATCAATGCAGCATATAAAATATTGGATCTAGAGTCAGGTAGAGTTGAGTTCAAGTCCTATTTCAGACATTTAGTAATTGTGTGACCATGGCCATTCAGGTGATCTCTGACTGCCTCAGTTTCTCTAGCTATAAAATGAAGATTATAATAGTGCCTGCCTTCTGGAATTCTTGTAAGGTTCAAATGAAATAATATTTGTAAAATTTTCATAATGCTTATGTTACTATATAATACTTTTTTATGTTTGACTTAATTATTAATATTTATTAATATCACTAATTATTTAAATTATTAGTTTTTCATGAATAGCTTAATACATAATAATAATAATAATAAATCATTTTGTAAGACTTTAATGTACTATGTAAATGTTGACTATTAATATCAGCTTCCCCCCTCAAAAAACAGTTCTCAGGAAGACTCTAAATAAATTAGTATTTCATTTGAATTGCTTCCACTCAGTTTGTTCTTCTATAGTGAACCTGAAGTCCTGCTCATAGTCATGTGTCCCCATGTTCATGTTATTGAGACAATGGAGATCACTTGAGTTTTAGGAGTGGATATGTCACTGTTTCTGTCACTAATCACTAATCACCCAATATCTCAGTGTCTAGGATTTCTCATCTGAAAAATAGGAATAATGATATGTATAATACTTTAGCCACAGGAATATAATTTTGGTCAAATGAGACTATAGATGGTCATGGTTTTTTAACAAGTTAAAAAACAGTGTACAAATTCAGACTTCATTTTGGCTCATGTTTATGTTGAGCTTTATATTTTGCAGAGTAATATTAATAGTTGATGTACATATGTACACAAAATATTCACACATGTACCTATTTAATGAGAAACATTAATTTTATTTTACACACAGGTATAAATTATTTTACATACATGTATAAATACACAATCCACATCCATATCTGTGTATAAATGTTCATGTATCATTTCCATATGTATATGTAAATATCCATAAATGTATGTATGAATGTTCACATATACACATATTCATATGTGCATAAACACTCATATATTCACATTTACCTACATGTATATATCATACATATGTGAACATATGCACAAATTGCCTGTATGATCCTGGATAGATCATTTAAATTTTATTACAGTATGAGGTCTATGAGATCACGGACTGTCTTTGCCTTTTTTAGTTACCCCCAACTCTTACCACATAGTAAATAATTAATAAATGCTTGTTGACTGACTTTTAACATTCTACTCTCTAAGGCTAGTTATTTCAAAGAAGATGCTGATTTCCATTGGCAGAGGGAGTTTCCTGACCTGAGTATCCTCATATCAATGACAGCACAGTTATGGATCAACTTTCTCCATGCCTCCCAGAATTGGACATGACATAGAATTGAAAGTATAATGTGGACAGTCTTAACATGGTTTTGATTGAAGACATTCATAAATACATTAAGAACATATGTTACAATTAGCCATTTCCAGGCCCTCCTAGCAAAGATTAAAGGACACAGTCAAATGCACAAAATCTAATTAACAAAAAGTCACTAGGTTTCTTCAGCAATTGGCCTTTTGTGGCCTGGTAATTTCTGGCCCTGTTCCAAATAGAAAGATCAAAGGTCACATTTCCCTCTTCTTCATCTGTGCTGTGATGTAGAACCTCATGCACATCATGCCTCCGAACCTGCCTTGGCTGGGTTCAGTAATAGATAATCTGTTAATGTCATCTTTCTGGCAACAGCATTTTTATGTGTCCAAAGGGGTCATCGGGGAAAGAATATAGGTTTTTCTTTTCCTTTCAGCTTTTCATGTTTACTTCATTTATGTTTTCTTACCCAAAAGTTGATTGTGAAATATATACCTTTTCTTATAGCTTCACAAACAAATAAATACAAATATTTATAAATCATTGAGAAATTCAGTATATGCTCTCTTCTCCCCATTTTAAAAATTAAATTCTCTATAAAATCAGAATGAGAGAAAGAATGGTACTTTGGATTTCATATATATAGTTCATATATATATAGTTCAGTTTATAGTTCAGTTTCAGTTATAGTTCAGATTCAGACTAGAGACTTGAACCTAAGTTTTTATGGGAATAAGGCTGGCTCTCATCTCCATCATTCTTTAGCTTGTTGAATTTTTCTACCTACAGGGGAAAAGGAAGCAGTTGTGTAAAACACATAATTTATAATGGAAAAAATGCAGATAATAGCTTGTTTATCTTTGGAGATGGGGGTAGCATGAGACATGTTATAATAGAAATATATCTAGAATTGGGGTCTAAATCTCAACTTTGCTAATGTCTTTTGGCACACATCAGCTCCCTGTATGTCCTCCACCTTCCTCATCTGTAAAATGAGCTCATTGGGCAAGATGGTGGACTGACCTGTGATCATTTGAGACGACATAAATTGTGTTCTCTAGATTTCTCACAGCTACCTGTTCTGGAAAACATGCTAGTAAAGGTGGTGGTGTAACTGTTTGACTAAGTGACTTTTTAGTTCTAGATCTGGGACCAGATCTCCTAGTTCTAACTAATAGAATTTAAAACCCATTAAGATGGCAGAGAGAAGGCAGGTCTTTGTCTGAGCTCTTCCTGGTTTTCCTCAGATCAATTCCAGATCAAGCCTCTGAATGGGTTTTAGATGACAAAACCTACAAATATTTGGAGTGTAACAAATTTTCAGCAAGGGGGGATAAAATGGGGTAAATTTTAGCATGTGAAGAGGAAAAAAGGTGAGGAGAAGAAGAGAAGGGGATGAGAATTGTATGAACATTAATTTGGTTCAAAGAAAGAATATCATACATATTTAGTTTAATATATACATTTGTCTTATCCTATAGGGAATCCTATATTAAACTACTATCCTATAGGGAAGTAGGAGGAGAAAGAGGAAAAAAAGGGGGTCCAGAAATAAAAGGGTAAAGGGATAAGAAAATGGAAGGGGTTGAAAAGGAGAGGGCTGATTGAGGGAGGTGGTGTTCAGGAGCAAAACATTGATGAGGAGAAAAAGTGTGAATGGAAAGAGAAAGGTATAGCTTGAAGAAAATAGGATGGCAGGAAATATAGAATGAGTACCCATTCCTATTAGAAACATTAGCCACTCAACAACAATACTATATGAGGATCACTTCTAATGGACGTGACTCTCTTCAACAATGAAATGCTTCAAACCAGTCCCAATTGTTCAGTGAAGAGAGCCATATGCACCCAGAGAGAGGGATGTGAAATGTGGACCACAACATAACATTTTCATGTTCTCTATTGAGGTTTGCTTGCATTGTATTTCCTTTATCGGATTATTCTTTCTTGTAGATATGATTTCTCCTACACAAAAATGATGTGTGGCAATAACTATACATATATTCGATTTCTTAAGTATTCTAATATAATTATCATGTAGTGGATATCCTGCCATCTAGGGGAGGGGTGGGGAGTAGGGGGAAAAATTTGTAACAGAAAGCTTTGTAAGGGTTAATGTTTAGGAATTACCCATACATATGTTTTGCAAATAAAAAGTATTAATACAATTAAAAAAAAGAAAATTGAAAATTAAGAAACAAACAAAACAAAAAAAAAAAAACAAAACAAAACATTAGCCACTATAGGAATAAGTGGAAGTTTCCTTAAAGGATCAGTAGCATCTATTTAAAGCAAGTATATTATGTAATGGGGATAAATTTGAACCATTCCCAGTAAAATCAAAGGTGAAACAAGGTTGCCCATTATCATCATTACTATTCAAAATTGTATTAGAAATATTAGCTTTACCAATAAGAGAAGAAAAAGAAATGAAAGGAATTAGATTAAATAATGAAGAAACCAAATTATCACTCCTTGTAGATGATATGATGATATGCTTAGAGAATCCTAGAGTCAACTAAAAAAAAGTACTAGAAGCAATTCAAAACTTTAGCAAAGTTGTAGGATACAAAATAAATCCACATAAATCATCAGCATTTCTATATGTTACCATCAAAGTCCAGCAGGAAGAAATGCAAGGAGAAATTCCATTTAAAATTACTGTAGATAATATAAAATATTTAGGAGTCTATCTGCCAAGACAAAGTCAGGAAAGAACACTATTACAAAATACTTCCCATACAAATAAAGTCAATTGGAAGAATATCGTGGGTAGGCCAAGCTAATATAATAAAAATGACAATACTACTTAAATTAATCTACTTATTCAGTGTCATACCAATCAAACTCCCATGAAATTATTTTACAGATCTAGAAAAAATAATAAGGAAAGTTCATCTAGAAGAATAAAACATCAAGAATTTCATGGGAATTAATGAAAAAATGCCAATGAAGGTGGCCCAGCTGCACCAGACCTAAAACTATATTACAAAGCAGTGGTCATCAAAACCATTTGGTACTGGCTAAGAAATAGAGTAGTCAATCAGTGGAATAGGTTAGGTGCACAAGACATAATAGTCAATGATAATAGTAATCTAGTGTTTGAGAAACCCAAAGCCTCCAGATTCTTGGATAAGAACTCACTATTTGACAAAAATTGTTGGGAAAATTAGGAAATAGTATGGGAGAAACTAGATATTGACCCATACCTAACACACAATAATAAGAAAAAAGTTGAAATGGGTACATGATTTAGACATAAGAAATGCTAGCATAAGCAAATTAGAAGAACAAAGGATAGCCTACCTCTCAGATCTGTGGAAAAGGAAGAAATTTGTGGCCAAAGAAGAACTAGAGTACATTATGGACTACAAAATGGATAATTTTTATAATATTAAGTTAAAAAGTTTTTGTACAAAGAAAACCAATTCAGATAAGATTGGAAGGGAAGCAGTAAACAGAAAAAATTTTTTACCCCATAATCCTAAAATATTAACACTAAGTAGGAAAACTTGGGCAGTATAAACTCTGGGTTGTAGCCTGGAGAATCATCTATTCCTGATCCCTGCCATTAAAGAAGCTATCCAACTTTCCATCAAAATGTTCTCTGTGCAAAAATGGTTAAATGTATTTGCCTGTCTATGGATTTTTGAGTTTACCAAAATCTTTCAGGAGCATTGTCAATGCCATTTATCTCTTTCAGCTGTTTTTCACATGAGCAAATGAGTTACCAATGCAGTTGGCTCAATGCCGCCTGAGTCATTCAAATATTTGACAACAGTTCACTTCTTTAAATATTGTTTTTCTTCCTGAAGAATGACATGTTAAAATTTCAAATCTTTTTAGGGACATGATAGATTTAGTGCAAGGTGTGGAGTCAGGAAGAACCCAATTCAAATACAGCCTCAGATATTTACTAGTTGCTAAATTAACCTGGACAAGTCACTTTTCCCATGTTTGCCTCATTTTGTTCCACTATAAAATGGGAGTAATTACAGCACCTACCTTCCCAAGTTGTTGTGAGGGTCAAATGACGTAACATTTATAAAATGCTTATCATAGTACCTTGAACATGGTAAATGTTATAGACATATTAGTCACCATTATTTTAAACTATTTGTATCTATCTTTTATGTTTAATGTTTTTTAAAGCTTTTTATTTTCAAAACATAGCATAGTTTTTAACATTATCTCTTGCAAAACATTTTATCCCTATTTTTTCCCTGAGGCAATTGGGGTTAAATGACTTGTCTAGGGTCACACAGCTAGGAAGTGTTAAGTGTCTGAGACCAGATTTGAATGCAGGTGCTCCTGACTTCAGGGCTGGTGCTCTATCTACTGAGCCATCTAGCTGCCCCTGTTCCTAATTTTTTTGAGGTAAACTATCTTATGTTCTTCTAATTTGTTTATAATATCACTCTTTATGTCTAAATAATGAAACCATTTCGACCTTATCTTTGTATATGGTATTAGGTGTGGGCCAATGCAAAGTTTCTGTCACACTAGTGGATAGATAGATTTTAATAGTACTTTCTCCTATAATTATCATGAAGATCAAATGAGATAATACTTAGCACAATGTCTCTGATGCATAGTAAGCAATATATAAATAATAACTATTATTATTGGATTAGATAAAAAGAAAGATGGACATATAGAATCTGAATACCTGTACAATTGCACACACACACACACACACACATATGTACTGTTCCAAAGTCCTTATGCTGTTTTAAGCTTAACATTTTTACTAAGACTTTTGGAACACATGAATGTAGCATGTATGTATACACATATGAAAGTTATTGTTAATTGAATATCCTATCACTTTCTTCCATGTGAATATATGTATGTATTGAGAGACAGATACAGAGACAGAGAGACAGAGACAGAAAGAGACAGAGATAGAGAGACAGACAGAGAGACAGAGAGAGAAAGGGGGTATGGAGAGGGGAGATATTTTGATAGCTATACCTCTTTTATCTGTCTGTTTGCTTTCAAAATGCTTCATAAGTTGATCCTTTCCTAAATTTCTAGTATTCTTACACTCTCCTCCTCTTCCTCACTGTTACACACATATTCTATGATTCCATTCTGGTCTCCTTGCTGTTTCTAACACAAGACATTTCATTTCCTACCTACATTCTCACTAGTTGTGGTAGCTTGACTCAAAAGCTTTCTTTCCTCCTGGCTTCCCTGAAGCCTTTCTCAGTACCCCTTAATGTGAGTATCTTCCCTCTGATATTGCTCCAAGTTATCTACATATTTTATTTGTACATAATTATTTGCACATTATTTTCCTTACCAGATTGTGAATTTTTTGAGGACAGGAATCTTGTTGCCTTTCTTTGTGTCTCCAGCACTTTGCACAATGGTTGACATATAGTAAGTGCTTAATAAATGTATATTAACTTGACTTTTTAAATTTTAAAAATGAAAATGATCACAAATTATTTGCACATATAAATGCTTTATATGATCATTTAAGTCAAGAATGAATGAATATGATGTACAAGCATTCATCAAACACTAATCACCAATGGCTCTGCCAAATGCTAAGGATATGTATACCAAAAGTGAAGATTTCTCCTGCCCTTTATACCTATGTCACAATGGTTGGTTCATTGTTCTTTATTCTAGATGGGGAGCAAAATGACATCTCTTTGTTAGAGTCAAATTATGGTGTGTCCAAACTGTGACTGATCAGACCAATATGAGCTCAGAATGTTCTTTCATGGATCAGGCATGTGGACATTTGGAGTGGATGCTCTAATTGTACATCTTTCATTTCTTTTGAGTTATTTTAATTCTGCTTTACTCAAAGAGTACAGCACCTTCTGTGATGAAGGCATGCTGGGTTAGCAATCCTGCGCCAGTATCTCTCATGTCATGCAATCAAGTTTAAAGTTCTTAAGCAAGACCTTGAGAATGTCTTGTTATTTCTTTTTCTGACTACCATGTGAGTGCTTGTCCTGTGTGAGTCACAACCTTGCATAATTCTAGCACATATTAAATAATTGATGAATGCTTGTTGATTGATTAATTATAAGGAGAGAGAACTCATATAGGGGAGTGATGGGCAAGGAGGGATATTTTAATTTGGAAAGCTAGTGGAATGGTGGATTGAGCCATTAGGATATAGATTTGTGAGGAATGATTCATTTGGACACCTACTCTATTCCAATCAGTATTAATCAGTTTGATATTTTACATAAATCATATAGGGATAATTAGATGAGATAGATTCTTATAGTAGGTCTCAAAATTTAATCCAGTGTTCACAACTTGTTTATGAAACTCACTTCCATAATCATAAGAATACTGACAAAAATATATCTATCCTGTTTTGCTCAAATTTCATGTGCAAAACTAATATGGGTGGGATGCCTTGATTCTTTAGAAAGTCCCCCAACTTATTTTTGTACTATTTTCAGACTATCCTTTTTTTGTTCAACATGAGCAGATGACCATCTTAGTACCATATTATAACCACTTAATTATGGGAGATGATACTTAGTGGAGATGTCCCATGCTTTGTCCAGCCTATAACCCTCCCTGCCTGTGATATATTAGCTTTTTTTTATTGATATATCATTTTTGGCCCTCAAAAGAAGTTCTATTAGCCAATGGGAATTTATATTTTGGGTTGCCTCTGTACAGTGTTCAGGTATTGATCCTGCTATCAAATCCTATAAAAATAAGGTTTAAGAGATTAGGAGTATCTCAGACCATAAGGAAATCTGAGCTTTCAGTAGAGGGGATCATGGAATATTTAGTAAATTGCTGCAGGCTTGTAGTTCTGCCTCAGTGGCTTTTCTTGCAGATTTTACAATTGTAGAAATCATAAACTGATACAGCCTTCCAAAGAGCAATATTAGTATTTGTTTATTTATTTCTTTATACTGGAAAAGAGAACGATTGAAGGACAGAAAAGCAAGCAAGCAAGATAGCTAGTGAAAAGATTAGGGTAAAAAAAGGAATTGGCCTAGATTTGGGTTGTCATGCAAGGTACTCATTGTGAGTGGTGAGGGTGATGTAGGGTACAGAAAGATACTCTAGATCCAAAAGGATTCAGTCCTTTAGGGTATGGTCTTTGGACCAAAAGCCTAGGGGAATTTTGGCTTTTATAAGAGAAGATAGATTGAAAAATGGGCAAAAAGCTTACTTTTGGGGGGAAAACAGCTGGTGTTGTGACCTGCCCAGGGTCACATAGCTAGTAAGTGTTAAATATCTAAGGCTGGTTTTAATATCATGTCCTCCTGCCTTCTGGTACTCTATCCACTGTGCCATCTAGCTGCCCCAAAGAGCTTACTTTCAATGTGTTGCATATGAGATGAAAATGTATTTCAAAATATATAGTAAAGGCATCCAGTCTTAGAATAAATTGTGATTTCTTCAACATAAGCAAGATGGAATTATGATTTGATTATTTAGCTACTTTTGAACATCCACACATATCATTTTCTTCTTCTTCCTTCTTCATTGTTCTCTTCCTCTTCCTCTTCTGTTCTTCCTCCTCCTTTATTTTTAAAATACATTTTATTTCTTTGAGATACTTTACAATTTTTTTTCTTAACAATGTTTAGTTTTGAATTCCAAATTTGATTCCTTTCTTTCTCCCTATACTTTCTCTTTACTAAGACAGTAAGCAATCAGTAAAGATTATCCCTGTGCAATTGCATGAAACTTTTCCATATTAGTCATCTTGTAAAAGAAGACTTGATGGGCAGCTAAGTGGTGCAGTGGATAGAGCACCAGCCCTGAAATCAGGAGGACCTGAGTTCAAATCTGGTCTCAGACACTTAACATTCCCTAGCTCTGTGACCCTGGGCAAGTCACTTAACCTCAACTGCCTCAGCAAAAAAAGCCAAAAAAAAAAAAAAAAAAGACGAATATGGAAAATGAATGAAAGAAAGAAAGTGAATAATAACATGCTTCCATCTGTATTCAAACAATTTCATTTCCTTTTTTTCTGGAGGCAGATAGTACATTTCATCATTAGTCCTTTGGAATTGTCTTAAATCATTATACTGCTGAGAATAATTCTTCACTGATAATACTGCTGTTATTGTGTATAATGTTCTCCTAGTTATGTTCATTTCATTTTGCACCAGTTTATGTAATTCTTTGCAGATTTTTTCTAAAATCATCATGCTTGTAATTTCTTATAGCACAACAATATTTCATTATAACTATATACCATAACTTGTTTAGCTATACCCCAATTTACGAGCATCCTTTCAATTTCCGATTCTTACCCATCACAGAAAGAGCTGCTATAAATATTTTTGAACATATAGGTTCCTTCCCCTTTGTTTTGGCTATCACCTATTTCTTAGATTGTCTCTCCCTTTCTGGAATGGACTACCTTACCACCTGTCATAATCTCTAGTTTCCTTCCAAATTCAGCTTAAGCATAGACTTCTATTTGAAATCTTTCCCAATCACTTCCCTCACCCCTATACCCAGCTGTCCAAAACTACCTTGAATTTATTTTGCATTTGTCATGTATATGTATGTAAATACTATGTGTAAGCGTATATAGACATAGAAATATACACACAAATATGTTGTTTCCTTATTTGTATATGAATATATACCCTGTGATTAAGAGGAAAATTTGCAACAGCAATAAGATCATAGATTTAGAAATGAAAATGACCTTATAAGTGATGCCCTTATTTAATAGATGAGACACTTGAGTCTTAGAGACATTATGTGACTTGCTCAGGAACATACAATTCATACCTGGAAAAGCTAGAATTGATTCGAAGGCTTTCTGATTTCAAGCCCAGTATTTTTCCATTGCAAATGATGACTTCCAATAGGCTTCATTGGCCAGAAGGAGCTGGGCCAGTCTGATTGTGCCAGCAGCAAACATCCTTGACAATCATTTAAATTCTTACTTGATTCCAAATTAAAGTCTCTTTTCAGTATACCAAACAATGCAATTCAAATGAATGGAAATAAATTTTTTTGCATGCAAAGGACATGGGTTTAAATCTTGGTCATGTCATCTTTCATCTGTATGACCTTGGGTAAATTAGTCAAACTCTCAGGTATTGTTTCCTTATTTATCTAATGAGAGAATTGGACTAAATAACTTCTAAGGTACCTACAAGTTCTAAGATGATGGACAGTATCCAAGAGCAACTGTTCCAACTCTGGGATGTCCCGAGGTTATGGTTAGAATGAATCAGTGCTCATATTCACAGTGGTAATTCTCTGGTTTACATGATTTCTTTTTAATACATGGAAAGTCTTAGGATAAGCCTGAAAAGTGTCATTCCCTAGAACAGTGATATATTAAACAAATAGAAGTGGGGCAATTAATGTTTTAGTTTTAAAGTGTAATTATTACATGTACTTTTTGTTATTTCTTATTTATTTATTTTTTTTAATAAAGCTTTTTATTTGCAAAACATATGAGTGACTTTTCAACATTGACCTTTGCAAAAAAACTTTTTTTTCCCAAGCTTTTCCTTTCCCTCCCCCCTCCCCCCACCCCTAGATGACAGGTAATCTAATACATGCTAGATAGGATAAATTATATGACAAGTACAATACATGTATACATATCTATACAGTTATCTTACTGCACAAGAAACATCAGATCTAGAAAGAGAAGAAGAAAAAAAAA
>JAJPUD010000943.1:406319-420687 GCA_023553655.1 Myrmecobius fasciatus
AAAAAAAAACAACCTAAGAAGGAAAACAGAATGCATGGAAATATTCACAGAAAGCGTTAAAATGCTGTGTTGTGGTTCACTCTCAGTTCCCACAGGCCTCTCTCTGGATGTATATGACTATCTTCATCGCAGAACAACTGGTTTGAATCACATCATTGTTGAAGAGAACTATGTCCATCAAAATTGATCATCGTATAGTCCTGTTGCTGTGTATAATGTTCTCCTGGTTCTGCTGATTTCACTCAGCATCAGTTCATGCAAGTCTCTCCAATCCTCTCTGAAATCCTCCTGTTGGTCATTTCTTACAGAACAATAATATTCCATAACATTCATATACCATAATTTATTCAGCCATTCTCCAATTGATGGGCATCTTTTCAATTTCCAGTTTCTTGCCACTACAAAAAGGGCTGCCACAAACATTTTTGCACATGTGGGTCCCTTTCCCTCCTTAAAAATCTCTTTGGGATATAGGCCCAGTAGAAACACTGCTGGGTCAAAGGGTATGCACTGTTTGATAACTCTTTGAGCATAGCTCCAAATTGCTCTCCAGAATGGTTGGATCCGTTCACAGTTCCACCAACAATGTATCAGTGTCCCAGTTTTCCCACATCCCCTCCAACAGCTATCATTATCATTTCCTGTCATTTTAGCCAATCTGACAGGTGTGTAGTGGTATCTCAGAGTTGTCTTAATTTGCATTTCTCTGATCAATAGTGACTTGGAGCACCTTTTCATGTGACCGGAAATAGTTTCAATTTCTTCGTCTGAAAATTGTCTGTTCATATCTTTTGACCATTTGTCTATTGGAGAATGGCTTGAATTCTTATATATTTGAGTCAATTCTCTATATATTTTAGAAATGAGGCCTTTATCAGAACCTTTGGATTAAAAATATTTTCCCAGTTTACTGCTACCCTTCTAATCTTATCTGCATTCATTTTGTTTGTACAAAAACTTTTCAACTTGATATAATCAAACTTATCTATTTTGTGATTAATGATGACCTCTAGTTCTTCTTTGGTCACAAATTCCTTCCCCCTCCACAGGTCTGAGAGGTAAACCATCCTACATTGTTCTAATTTGTTTATAATATCATTCTTTATGCCTAGATCATGAATCCATTTTGACCTTATCTTGGTATATGGTGTTAGGTGTGGGTCAATGCCTAATTTCTTCCAGACTAGTTTCCAATTATCCCAGCAGTTTTTGTCAAATAGTGAGTTTTTATCCCAAAAACTGGGGTCTTTGGGTTTATCGAACACTAGATTACAATTGTCATTGAGTATTTTGTTCTGTGAACCTAACCTATTCCACTGATCCACTACTCTATTTCTTATCCAGTACCAAATGGTTTTGGTGACCACTGCTTTATAATATAGTTTTAGATCTGGTGCAGCTAGGCCACCCTCATTTGCATTTTTTTTCATTAATTCCCTTGAAATTCTTGACCTTTTGTTTTTCCAGATGAATTTTGTTGTTATTTTTTCTAGTTCAGTTAAATAATCTCTTGGGAGTTTGATTGGTATAGCACTAAATAGATAGATTAGTTTAGGTAGTATTGCCATCTTTATTATATTCGCTCGACCTATCCAAGAGCACTTGATGTTTTTCCAATTGTTTAGATCTGACTTTATTTGTGTGGAGAGTGTTTTGTAGTTTTGCTCATATAGATCCTGACTTTCCCTTGGCAGATATATTCCCAAATATTTTATACTATCGATAGTTATTTTGAATGGAATTTCTCTTTGTATCTCTTGCTGTTGCATTTTGTTGGTGATGTATAAAAATGCTGATGATTTATGTGGATTTATTTTGTATCCTGCAACTTTGCTAAAGTTGTGGATTAATTCTAATAGTTTTTTAGTTGATTCTCTAGGGTTCTCTAAGTAGACCATCATATCATCTGCAAACAGTGATAATTTGGTTTCCTCATGACCTACTCTAATTCCTTTAATCTCTTTTTCTTGTCTTATTGCCGAGGCTAGCATTTCTAATACAATATTGAATAGTAATGGTGATAGTGGACAACCTTGTTTCACCCCTGATCTTATTGGGAATGGTTCCAGTTTATCACCATTACATATGATGCGAGCTGATGGTTTTAAATAGATGCTACCGACTATTTTAAGGAAAAGTCCATTAATTCCTATACTCTCTAATGTTTTTAATAGGAATGGATGTTGGATTTTATCAAATGCTTTTTCTGCATCTATTGAGATTATCATATGGTTTTTGTTAGTTTGGTTATTAATATAGTCAATTATGTTAATAGTTTTCCTAATATTGAACCATCCCTGCATTCCTGGTATAAATCCTACTTGGTCATGGTGTATTATTCTAGGAATGATTTTCTGTAATCTCTTTGCTAATATTTTATTTAAGATTTTTGCATCAATATTCATTAAGGAGATTGGTCTATAATTTTCTTTCTCTGTTTTTGTTTTACCTGGTTTAGGTATCAGTACCATGTCTGTATCATAAAAAGAGTTTGGTAGGAGTCCTTCATTTCCTATTTTTTCGAATAGTTTATATAATATTGGAGTTAACTGTTCTTTAAATGTTTGGTAGAATTCACATGTAAATCCATCTGGTCCTGGGGATTTTTTCTTAGGGAGTTGATTAATGACTTGTTCTATTTCTTTTTCTGAAATGGGACTATTTAAGTAATTTATTTCCTCTTCTGTTAATCTGGGCAATCTATATTTTTGTAGATATTCCTCCATTTCACTTAGGTTATCAAATTTATTGGCATACAGTTGGGCAAAGTAACTCCTGATTATTGCTCTAATTTCCTCTTCATTGGTGGAAAGTTCTCCCTTTTCATTTTTGAGACTAACAATTTGATTTTCCTCTTTCCTTTTTCTAATTAAATTAACTAGAGGTTTATCTATTTTGTTGGTTTTTTCATAGAACCAACTTTTAGTTTTATTTATTAATTCAATAGTTTTTTTACTTTCAATTTTACTAATCTCTCCTTTTATTTTTAGGATTTCAAGTTTGGTATTTGATTGGGGGGTTTTAATTTGTTCTTTCTCTAGCTTTTTTAGTTGAAAGCCCAATTCATTGATTTTCTTTTTTTCTATTTTATGCAAATAAGCATCTAGAGATATAAAATTTCCCCTTATTACCGCTTTGGCTGTATCCCACAAATTTTGGTATGTGGTCTCATTATCGTCATTCTCTTGAATGAAATTAGTAATTGTGTCTCTAATTTGCTGTTTCACCCATTCATTCTTTAGGATAAAATTATTTAGTTTCCAATTGGTTTTTGGTCTATTTTCTCCTGGCCTTATATTGCATGTGAATTTCTTATTTATTTGTTATGTATTTACCAATTAAATTTAAATCTGATGTGGGTCTCATGTGGCTTTGGGTTAGGATTTGGAACATCTATGCAGTGACCCCAATAATCTTGACAAATAGGCCCACTTAAATCTTTTCTCTTCTGAATGGCTCTGGCTAAGATTCTGAGTATCTTGATGATAAAATCACCAAATAGTGAAATGTATAAATATGAAATTCATGCACAAACAATTGTAAGATCGATAATACAAAAGCTTTTATTCAAATTTGGAAATAGATAAAAATTTCAACAAATCCCCAATTCAAACCCTTCCCCATATAAATGGACGGAATTATGAGAAAAAGAACAATCTGCATTGCTTCTTTATTTCATTGTAAGTTGAGAGCATTTGTAAATTACTTACAAACTGACATGATCTATCATCCAATCATTCTTGGAAAACAATTTACAAAATAGTATTTAACCAAAATCAGACATTCTTATTTTTCATATGAAAACTGACCTTAAGGCTAGAGGTTTTCTTGCTAGGATGAGGTAAATAGCTCAATTCATGTTAAGGCAAATAACACACTATATGTGTGATATCGGTGTGGGTTTTTTGTTTTGTGAGAAAAATTAAGAATGAAAATATCTTTGATTACATAACATGCATGGCAATTACCAATTTTGTCTTGAAAAAACTCTCTAAAATGGAAGGAAAATGAATTTGTATATTTTAGTTCTGCCCTTTTGTTAATAAGCATCATCAAGATTTCTACTCAAAACAGGACCATATTGGCATTTGATAAGGAAAGACTCTAAAGTCAGTAAATTTTGTTTATTTCACTGGACTAATTATCTCTGAAGTGAGTTTGGACCAAATTCAAATTCTTTACCACACCTCTCATCTTTCTCCATATGGATGGTTCTGGCTAGTCAGTGAAATACTGCTCACTTCTTGGAAAACAAAGGAGAAAATAATGTAGCTCATTATTGCAAAGAAAAATGCTATGTAAAATTGAAAGTATTTAATCTGCCAGAATTTCCTATCCAAAAAAATATCAATTTAAGATTTATAAACATTATTTTTTCATCTGTCTTTTTGAATGGTGTACATTCAATTATAACCCAAACTGTTTTCTTAAATTCAATGAAGTAGGTCATTTTTTTGTGACTCTCATTTCTTTTCTTCAAGGAACAGAGGAAAAAAAAAACATCACTTTGGTGCAACAGAGGCTACAGCCTTCTTAGCAGCATCTTCCAAGTCGTTGGCAGATGTAATGGGAAGTCCACTGTTATTCAAGATATTTTGGGCTTCTTGAACATTGGTCCCTAGAAAAGAAGATATAACATTAGTAACGTATCTTCCAAAGTATATGTCTTGCCATCAATAAAGAGCTATCATGCTTTGGACAATCAGCTTAATCTCTTTCAGCTTTATAGTTTTATTAGGATAGGCAATTGGTTTGATTGGTAAAGTAATGTGCCCAGCATCAAGAAGGCCTGCATTTAAATCCTACCTTAAACCCATGGACCAATTAAATACCTTCTCTAAGTCTCAGTTTTCTCATCTGTACAATGAGCACAATAATAACACCTACCTCAGAGATCACTTATAAGGATCACATAAAATACTATATGTAAAGCATTCCATATACCTTATAGTGCTTTATGTCACATATTATTTTCATTATCTAGAAAATAAGTGCTTTGGAATTGATGACCAAAAAGGTTCCCTCCAACACCCACATTTTATGATTCTCTTATCAATAGCATTCCATTGCTTCTTACTAAACAACAGAAACAAAATTTCTTGATTTGAGGAAAAACATTCATTTTAGAAAAGATGGTATCTTTCCAAAGATTTCCATCTTTGGTAGCAGAACTATTTGAAAATGTTCAGATGATGAACTCTTTATCTGAATATTTTTTTATTTATTAATACTTTTTATTTGCAAAACATATGTATGGGTAATTCCTAAACATTAACCCTTACAAAGCTTTCTGTTACAAATTTCCCCCCCCTACTCCCCACCCCTCCCCTAGATGGCATGATATCCACTACATGATAATTATGTTAGAATACTTAAGAAATCGAATATTATCTGAATATTTTTAACAATTCTTTTATATGTATATCATATCTGTATATTTTAATGGCTTATATTTTCTCTCCCCCTGGATAAGAGAAAGGAAAAAAAAAGAAGGAAGAAAGAGAGGGAAGAAGGGAGAAAGGGAAGGAGAAAAAAAGAAGGAAAGAAAGAGAAAAATAGTATGTTTTAGTCTGTATTCAGATAACATCAGTTCTTTGGAAGTAGATAACATTTTTCATCATGAATCCTTTTGGGATTTTCTTAGATCATTGTATTGCTGAGAATATCTTAAGTTGTTCACAATTCATCATATAGGATTGCTATTTCTGTGTAAAATGTTCTCCCAGTTCTGCTCACTTCAGTCTGCACCAGTTTATGTAAGTCTTTCCAGGTTTTTCTGATATCATCATGCTCATCATTTTTAGCACAATAATATTCCATTACAATCATTTCTATAGCATAATAATATTCCATTATAATCATATACCATAGCTTTTTCAGCACTTCCAAATTGATAAGTATCCTGTCAGTTTCCACTTAGACACCACAAAAAGAGATGCTATAAATATTGTTGTACAAATAGATTTCCTCCTCTCCTTAATTTCTTTGGGGTACAGATCTTTTAGCGATATTGAACTTTATATCCCTTTGGACATAGTTTTAAATTGATCTCCAGAATAGAATTAGAATGGAATGTGAATCAGTTCACAACTCCATCAAGCATGCATTAATGCTTCAGTTTTCCTGCACTTCCTCCAATATTTATCATTTTCCACCAGTGGGGGTTCATGAGCTGTAGAGTTAGAAAGACACTTCTCAATCTCTAAGGCCATTCCTAAAGGGGAGATATAGCTGTCATGTTTTAGGGACCTAGGCTGCCAGTTCAAGGGTAGGTAAGAGAAATCCCAATTGTTGGTACCTATAACTTTTGACTGAACCTGAATTCCTATTAGGAAATATAAGATATGAAGCAATTCAAATACATTTTCATTTGCTATTGAGTAATGATATAATAGTGTACCTCTGTGTATGAATATATATAAACTCAAAGATATCCATTGCAATCGATGACTGTTCCTTTGAAAATTAGCTACTTTTAGATTTCATAAGGGATTCTAAATCTTTTTTTGTGTCATGGACTTTTGGGACTAGTCAATTCAATTCTTTCCATATCAGAATAAAGTTTTCAAATTCATGAAATAAAATGCATAAATAAAAGGTTAGAGAAAAAAGAAATAACTTTCTCATCTAAGTTCACAGATTCCCTGAATATTGAACCCATTGGGGATGAGTGAACATTCAGGTTAGAACTCCTTTATTATAGAATTATAGACTGAACAATGGAAGGATCTTTCAAGTTTACCTAATACAACCCCCTCGCTTTATATTTGAGAATACTAAAGTCCAAAATTGTTGAGTTACTTTTAATACAAGTCTTTAATGGAATTAAATAGTCAGTATTATGGACCTGCAATTCCTTCCTAGAACTGTGTCCTATAATATGAATGTTTGTGCTCGTTGTGTGCATGTGCACATGTATGTGTGTGTATAGATATGGATTGATCCACCACATATGAAGCCTGCTCTATCAGTGACAGGTATTAAGGGTCCATTGCAGCTAGATCTTTCCTTGCTAGAAGCAGGAAAATGTTGCTGTTCTTTGCTAGAATGATATAACCTATGGGCTAATATTGTAAGTCCCTATAATCCACAGCTGGGCTATAGGGCTTGAAGTCATGCATCAATGCCCTCACACTGAATAATGTTCAAATTGTTTTTACATTCTTGTTTAATGAGTAATATCGTCCAAAAAGGATAAGATGGAACTTGGGAGTCGAGTGAAATATCCAATCTAACTCAGCACATCATTGGATTTTATCTAGTTAAGCAGAGGAAACCCATTTGTAGACAAACAGTTCAAAACTAGGCAATAAAGCCCTCAGACACATGTTTTAAAAGATTGTAAATGAAAAGAGACGCTTCTGGGAAGAGTATTTCACACTGTCAAAAATCATGCAAATAGCAAAGGCTTGGTTAAATGAGATCAGATTAATTAAAAGAGATGACCAATTGTCACTCCTATCCCCTAGGCCTAAGTTCATTAATGTGGCAAAGCAGGAGGGGGAGATCTGAATTGTGCTCTATTCCTGTTTACTTTCAGGCTAGTACCTTCTGGAAGTACCAAGTTGAAGGCAGGGGCAACCCCTGAAACCGGGGAACAGAAGTCTGTATTTTGATTCATTGTGTTTTGGTCAACTGATTCATTTAGAATTAGTCAAGTTATAATTTTTCTTTTCTTAGATATGCTTCTACTAAAGACTGGCTACATCTATAAAAGAATAGTTAGCGAATGCAAGCACTTCTTTACCCTTCTTTTCCAAATATATTTGCATATGTTAATGGATCTTAATATAATGCATGCTTTTTTAATAAAAGCTTTTTAGTTTTTAAAATACACGCAAATATAGTCTTCAACATTTACTCTTGTAAAATCTTTTGTTCCAATTTTTTCTCCCTCCCTTCATTTCCCTTCTCCCAGACAGCATATTAAATGTTACATATTTAAGCTATATAGTATAGCTTAAATATGTAACACCCAGCTTCTTAAACTGTGGTCAAAACTCTATATAGGGATATGTCATGAAATTATGATTTATCATCAGTAAATATTTGATTTGTATACCTATTTTATGTATATATTATATTTATACATCTCTCTCTCTCTCTCTCTCTCTCTATATATATATATATATATAATATCTAAGGTCATGTGGAAATTTCTCAGGGTGAAAAGGAATCCTAAGTGGAAAAAGTTTAGGGAGCCCAAACAAATAACTAGCTTTGGAAAAAATTCTAAGTATGATTTTTTTTTGCCCTTTTATCCATGGCAGACTTTAGCTGGAGTTCTCTCCTCAAACTTGTCCTGACAGGAATTAACCCAAGTTATTCATTAAACTTTCTCTTCATAACTTGCTACTAACTTCACAGTGGAAAGCACATTGTGTGTGGAAGTCCTAATTTCAAATCCTGGGTGTTGTAGTTTTTTCCCTGGCTGATTTAAGCAAAGTAACATGACAGTCTCTGATGATCATCTTTCTCATCCACAATTGCACTAAGGAAGAAGTATCAGGTAATGGGAGAGCAGTTTGCAATGTGAATGAATAATTCTCACAAGCATTTATCACAATCAGAAAGGATGCAGTTTATTGATGTGAAATGGCTCATGGGCTAAATCAAATATGATTAAACCCTTGTACTATGTGTGAAGTGAATTTGTTAAGTCAGAGGGAAGAGGGGAAGGGAAGGAAAGGTGGGGTCTAAGGAATTAAAGAGGAGTCAGGATGGGTTCAAGTAGAGAACAAACTTACACATCATCTACTTGAGTTGAGTATTCTAATAAGTCAGTGTGAGAAATCTGTTTTTCTGTATGACCAAGGAAACAGGATGAGTGATAAAAATTTTGACAATGGAGACAGGATGGACTCATTAAAGTTTCTCTTCCATGTCTGTGCAGGTTGGACTGCATGAACTCTTAAGGTTTCTTTCACTCTAATTTCAAGATTCTACAATATATACTTAGTCCTTCTCTATGCATCCATTAATTACTAAGTTTAGCATGAATGGTATAATTTTTGAAACACCATCCTGATATCTTTGTGTAATTCAAACATTTCCTAGATCTTGATTATATTAGCAACTTGGGTTAGAAATTGTGTTTATTTAACTGTACTTGAACAGGACCAAGAACTTGTGGGATACAGATGCACTTCTCAATTAATGCTTAACATAAAGAGTTCCTGCAGAAACTTGGAAACATTTTTTTAAATGCTAACCCAGAATACTTAAATAGACTGCTATATGCTCTGCTCAGATTTTTTTGGAAGAATACAGATCATCATTTCCTCAGAATGATTTAGGGGTAGTACTATATGGAAGCTTCCATTTTATCATTCTCTTATTCAGTACTTGACATGTGGCCCATACTCCTTCACCACATGGTGCAAAGGAAAGAGCACTGATTTCATAGTGAGATGACCTACTGATTCAAAGCCCCAAATAAATCACTTTCTGTCTCTGGCCTTCAATTTCCTTATTTACAAAAGGAAAAAAAATGGAGGGACACTGGACAATGTAGTCTCCAGAGTTCTTTCCAGCTCTTTTTAGAGGTGGCAACTCTATTTGATTTGATCTTTGAATCTCAAGTTGGGGCTACCCTTCACCACCTGTGTGAATATGGTCACATAATTACTTTGGGTTTTATTCATAGACCTAGTATTGGAAAGGAACCTGGAGGCCATTGAGTACAACCTTCTTCCACAGCCAAAGAAACTGTTGCCTGAAGCAAGATTTGAACTCAGATATTCCTGATTGCAAGTCCAGAACATTACACACTCCTCTACCTGGGATCTTATGTTCCTAAGTCATTTCACATCTATATTGAATCTCACTTTCCACACCTGTAAAATGGAGCCAGTGATATATGGGTAACTACAAGGTAAAGGTTTTGTAAATAGAATAAAATATTCCAAAGATATGAATTATCATCTGACAACATTCCTTTGTTTTAATTCAATGAATACAAGGATGGACTTTGACCCCAAAGCCACCATTTTTTTTTAAGGGAACAGAACAGAACAAATTAAAAAAAAAATCCAAAGGCCTACCTAAAAGACTGCCTTCATATGTAAAGTTCTTGGTTTCTCCTGTGATTATCTGAGCTTGCCTTTAGGGGAGGTACCAAGTGGCAGCTGGTCTAAAAGGCTGCCAGCAGCTGTCTTTTGCCACCCATGCTACACAGGACCTCCATGTTCTAAAGGGGAAATGCAAAGGACACAGTGGGGGCCTGATTGCCTGGCTTCTGTTGAAAAGGAAACAGAGCTGTGGTTTTGAAACAATGCCAGCAGTGTCCTCTTCCCAGTGCAAGCTCTCCCTACCCCCACCCAACTACCCATTTTACTGCCATGTCAAAGTGTCTAATTGCTTCATAATTCTGAGACCTGCTCAAATGAATTCTAATTCCATTTGCAGTTTTAGTCTAATTACACCCTTAATTAGTGAGTAGGCAGCAGGCATGGTCTGAGCTGAGTGACTTTCTGTGAGATTTATAACTTTGGCTCTGAGACTTGGTTAGAGAAGAAATATTGCAAAGTCCGCATGTCGGCACCATGACAAGATGAAGGTTTGAATTCTTCCATCAACAAGATAATTGTTGGAGTTTGCCTGCCTTTCCAGCTTCTGCAGTGCTTCTCTGGGAGGTGGGAGGAGGAGACTCTTGATTCTTTTCTTCTAGAGAGGCAAGAAGGCTGCCAGAGATGGGCAGAGATGATTCCTAGCTTTTCTCCTTGCTGAATAGCCTATTTCTATAGCACAGGCTTCACAAAGTACTTTTCTCAGAACTATATTCATGAGGTCTACCACAAAGAATGGGTTTAGAATCTGCAATCCTATTTCAAGCATTGTTATCTTAATTCTACAGATAAGGAAACTGAGGCTCCTAGAGGTTAAGTACTTGTCCCTAATCCCACTGCTATTAAGAAGAACATTTAAGAAGACCATCTGAGTTCAACTCTAGTTCTGCTCCTGAATACCCATGTGACTTTCCACAATCATTTAACCCACCCCCCAATGCCTCAGTTTCCTCAACTACAAAATAATAAAATTTAACTAGATGACTTCTAAGGTCATCTCTAAATCTATGATACAACCATTAGAATCCAGGAGACTTCCCTGACCCTACATCTGGAACTCTATTTATCACGTCATTTTTATCCCTTCTCTCAGACAGACTGGTTGGTGAACACCTAAAAGAGCAATGGAGACATGGTGTAGAAGGAAGGGGAAAAATGAGTGAGAAGTCAAGATGAAGTTGGAGGAAAGATAAATAGCAGCTGCTCCACTGAGTTCAGTGGAGTAGAATGAGAGAATCAGAAGGGCTTGGGCAAATGCTTGAAGAAAACTATAATGATCTGGATGTTTAAAGTGAATTTCTTCTATAATCAGCAGGTAGATTTTTCTATTCTTTTCTTGTAGAACTGAAAAGAAACAGCTGCTTCAACTTCCAACATGAAATTCAGGACTCTAAAGAGAGTATTTATGCTTATATGCAGAGTTACAAAGGAAACTGATGATCTTCCCATTTCTAAATGATTTTTCTGACACATTCTAATATTTATTAAATGATGTCTTGCCTAATAAGGAGACGACATAAGGACATAGTTAAGATGCACCTGTTTAGTTAATAACTAATCTTGAGTAGGATGGGATAGGAAATTTCCTTCATATCAAATGACTTACAGTGAGCTGTCATATAGGAGTACCCCCTTTGGTTGTCCACCCACTTTATATATGCTAATACATTTGGAATCAAAGGGGAAAAGATCTGAAAATGAAATCATACCCTATTGCCAGAGAAAATTAAATTAAAAAGAAAGATTTCCCTTACCCCCTTCTCCTGATAGATTTACCATTAAGCTCCTACCACTGGGTGGTGTCAGAGAACTGTAAACAGAGACCCACTGTTAATTTCTTAATGTAATCTGATCTTGAATTTCATTAATTCCAGCTAGAAGGATAAAAATGGAAACAATCATAGGGTTCTCTTTTATGAGAAGCCAAGTTTGTACAGAGAGAATGGGGAGCCCTCTCCTTTGGAAAAGTCACAAAAGAGATTGAGAAAAAAAAATTTTTTTTAAATAAATCTCACTTTGAAGACTTTCCCAATAGGATATTTTCTTTTGATATAAATGTGTCAAATATGTAATTTGCTTTAAAAAATTAAAAATAATTTGATTTCTATGAGAACCTGATTTTTGAATTATAGCCATCTGAAAAGCCTCCATCAAGTTGCCCTTCTATAACTACTTTGACCCATTAAAATATGTTAATCATATTTGATTAACATATTTGGGTAAATGCTTAATAGTTTTTGTGGGTGATTGGTACCAAAATATAAGACTGTGATATATTAAAAATAATGCCAAGATTTGGAATCAGGAGACCTGACTTAGAATGTTAGTTTTACCTCGTATAACATCTGTTGCTTGTTATTAAGGAAAGGCATTTTATCTCACTAGACCTCACTTTCTTGTTTGTAAAAGGAAGAGATTGGACTAAATCCAGGCTCTGTAATCTGGGCAATGTAGAACCTTAATGGATAAAAGAAACATGTCAAGGCAATAAGCACATTTTATTTCTTATATGTGTTTGTATGATAACTTCTAGAAAATATTTCCTTCCCATTTTACATAGGGATTACAGAAAAAAATTACCAAAAGTGAAGGGGCACAGGCAATGAGAAAAGCTGGGAATTCATTCATGAAATAAATAATCTTGAAGGTCTCTTTCTGCTCAAAGCATTTATAATTCTATGACCCCAACTGATTCTTTAGTTGATTAAAACATTTGAGATACTTGCTGAGAATAAAATAGACTCTACTAAAAGGTTAATTTCACTTGTCCAAGTCCCCTCTTGTTTTCTATGGAATGGGTACAGGCCTAGACATATAGACAAGTTTAGAAAAGGAATCAGTCTGTTTGTGGAGCCTAAGATTAGCTGCCTTCTACAAATATATAGACACAGCTTTGAGTGTGGCGGCGGGGTGAGGGCAGCTGGGTTTTGTTTGGTTCATTTTCATGCCATAGTCCCTACATTTAAACAATTACTGTCAGTGCTCAGACTTGGGTGCGAGCTCAGCTTCTGGGGTGACACTTTCCTGCCTTTTCCTACTCTGGCCAATCTTCTATAGAATCTCTCCAATTAGATGAATTTGTTGAAGGCTCAAGAACCACGAGATCAAATTTTCATTGTGAGTCAGATCATTGTTACCAGGCATAATAGCAGGAGGAGTTGATATCTCCTACTCCTCCCTATCCCCATCCCACTCCACACAGCAACATGGCATCATTTATTCCCTGGTGTCTGGCTGTCAGCTTCAAGGCATGCATGAGGAACCTGAGACAGGAAGAAACAAATGATTTTCCCTGGCCAAAAGGATGGATGGTTGGACTTGGAATCTGCAGGGAGGAGAACCCTGGCTTTTTTTCTTGGATTGTAGATTTGAATTCTGACTTCACTTACCCTCACTCATCTGCTAAATGACTGAATTGGGTTGGAAGACCATTGAGGTGCCTTTGAGGCTTAAATTCATGCTTCTGAGTCAGGAAAACCCAGATTCTATGTCTTTTTCAGATATTTTCTGTCTATGTGACCTGGAGCAAATGTCTGTTTCTCTGTGGGATTCAGTTTCCTCATTTTGGAATAATAAAAGCATCTATCTTAGATAAGGTTATTATGTTAGTTGTTATGAGGCTTAAATGGGATTTTATATATACACATTTTCCCCAAAACATTAATGTGACATATCTTTATCTTCTATCTATTATTTATTTTCTACCTACCTACTTATTTATCTGTCATGCATATGTATCTATCTCTCTATGTATCTATGTATGTATCTATGTATCTGTCTATTTATGTATCAATGTATCTTTGTATGTAAGCATCTATCTGTGTATCTATTTGTCTATCTATGTACTATCTATGTATCTATCTAATTATTTGTCCATCTATCTGCTCATTTGTCTCTCTATGCTTCTATTTATGTATGTATCTGTCTACCTGTCTGTCACTTCTCTCTCTCTCTCTCTCTCTCTCTTTCTGGCTATGTATCTATTTGTATATTTGTCTCTCTCTCTCTATATATATATATATATGAATCTGTAAACATATATCTAAATATATAATATATATAATCTGTCTCTATATGTAATATAATCTAGGTATATATTTTAAAATCTATCTCTATATATGTCTATGTATCTATCTGTCTCTCTATTTACCTGTTTATTTGTCTAAGTATCTATCTGTCTATCCATGCATCTATCTCTCTGTCTGTCTATGTACCTTTCTATTTGTCTGTCTATGTATCTGTCTGGCTGTTTGTTCCATCTCTCTCTCTCTCTCTCTCTCTCTCTCTCTCTCTCTCTCTCT
>JAJPUD010000943.1:430290-479824 GCA_023553655.1 Myrmecobius fasciatus
GTAGTAGTAGTAGTAGTAGTAGTAGTAGTAGTAGTAGTAGTAGTAGTTGTTGTTGTTGTTATTGCCCTTCTTTCTCCTTTTGTTCCTCTTCCTTCTTTTCTTCTTCTTCTTCCTCTTCTTCTTTTGCTTCTTCTTCTATTTCTGCTTCTTCTTCTGTTTCTTTTCTTCCCATCTTTATATGGCAAGTTCTTCATTCCTCTCACTGTCCTAGTCATTCTCAACTGACTGTCTCTAGATGTCTGAACAAGGCATAACAATTTTAATATCTGTTTTTTAAGGTTCTTGACTTCCAAATTCTTTTTCTCTCTCCCTCTCTTCATCCCCTTCTCCATTAAGTAGGCAATTTGGTATAGGTTATATATGTGTAGTTATGCCAAACCTATTTCATGTTGGCTATATCATGAAAGAAAACACTGATTAAAAATATAAGAAAAATAAAGAAAGCAAAAAATCTAGTATGCTTTGATCCATCAGTTCTTTCTTTGTAGATACATAATATTTTTTCATCACAAGTCTTTCAGAATTTTCTTAGATCATTGTTGAAAAGAGCTAAGTCACTTATATTCAATATTGCTGTTAATGTGCAACATTCTCCTGGTTGTTCTCACTTCACTATGCATCACCTCAAATAGTCTTTCCATGTTTTGTTTTGTTTTTCTGAAATCAGTCTGCTTAGCATTTCTTATAGCACAATAGTATTCCATTACAAGATGATACATCTATTAAAGAAAACTAAGAACTTTTGGGGGAGCATGGAGAAGAGGCAATATCACATTGATGTCCCACAATGAGCCTGTAATCCACTAAAACTTTTATATGTGAACCTTGCTTAGCTAAGCATATCTCTACCAAAATATATCCCTCCCTTTCTCTTTTTCTCCCTCCCTTCCTCCTTCCCTCTCTTTCTCCCTTCTTCCCTTCCTCCATCCCTCTTCCTTCCTTCCTTCCTCCCTTTCTTTCTTCCTTCCTTCCTCCTTCCCTCCTCCTTCCCTCTCACCCTTTAATATTGTCCTCTAGTACACTGGTATGAAAGTCAAATAGAAATGGGGACCACTGATCCAAACTCAAGGACCCCTGAGGGCCACATACCAAGATAGTTTTACAAGGCAATACTGTCTATGTTTTATTGTATTTTTATTTATTTTTATAAGTATTCCCCAATTAGACTTTAATTTGGTTTTGGTCACATTCGAGTGCTGTGAGCATGTGGCCCACCATGTTTTTCCCACCAAACTCTTCTAAAGTGCTCTAGAAACTTGCCTGGAATTGAAGTTAATTCCTTAACCTCCTATTTACAGGCTCGATTCTCATTCCTGTTTTAAAAGATTCAAATATATTGTTGTTCAATTGTTTTCATTTGTGACCCTATTTGAGGTTTGTTTGGCGAGATACTGAAGTTTTTTCTACCATATACTTCTATACAGCTTGTCTTACAGATGAGGAATTGAGGTGGACAGAGTTAAGTGACTTACCCAGAATTACACAGCAAGTGAATGTTTGAGTTTGAATTTGAACTCAGGAAGATGAATCTAAGTCTATATGTCTCCACCTTCTACAGCTGCCTAATTCAATTAGGGCACTTCTCCAAAGTGACACTTGTCTGGTTTCCACAAATTTGTTAGTAGCTTGGCAATCAGTCACATCTCCTCATTCTTTCAGAATTCTGAGGTAAAATTCCTTTCCCCCCTCCAATCATTTAAACATCACACTGTCCCTTAATTTTTCCTTTATTTAAATCTGATGTTCTTAACCAAATTGTAAATTCTTTAGGAGAATACTTTGTCCTTTGTAACTCTCAGAGTACTATGTCTGTTGAAAATGCTTAATCAACACTTGTTGATTTGATGGGATTTAATTGCTGAAGTCAAAGCTTCCACACAGACACAAAGGGGATTGCATGCTAAATGCTGCTCTGATAGCTTACATGAGTTTTATGAGAAGGTAGGAATATACTAATTATATTACGGTAACAACCTGTGCAATAAAATGACCCTTGAAGAAAAAGGTACAAATTGATATCCGCTGTGAGAATGTCATAATGGATATCAATTGATTGGAATTTTTCAGAAATGTAAATTCATCCTGAAAGCCCTCACCTATTTGTACATATTCCATATTCAAAAGCGCATGGGCCAAAAAGTGTACTTGTTCTGACTTGATAAATAGGTATAAGAAAATCCTTTATAATTAACATGAAGAACTAAGTAATGAAGAGAATTCATTACACAGATTAATTGATAAAGCCCACAGAAAAATAGCTATTGGACAAGGGCTAGGAATTGAAAATCTTACATCTAAGTTACAATTAAATTATATTACATTAATTGCAAGGCATCCACAGATATGAAGCTTACTGTCATAGAATCCCATTATTCTAATACAGCAAGTGAGCTGTACAAAATGCATTTAAGATCAATGGGAGAAGTCTGCGTTAAAGGACTGCTAACTTATTTACAGGTTAAATTCTAATAACAAAAGAAAAATGATTTTTGATGATAAGTTGCATATAATAGTATTATCATAAGAGTAACGGGCAATGAGCATTATTTTCCGATCCCATTAGAAGATGAGATGAACTCAGAAACTGAAGGTTCCCATTACCATGTCTCCACTGCAGTGAGTGACCTTAGTTAACAGAAGTTCATTCTTTCTCTGTTTAATGACTGCTGCTAAATGCTGGAAACGTTCAGGGCAGACTCAAGCACATTGAAAAAAAAAGTCATTTAGTAACACTATTGCTGGCTGACATTTATATAGTATTTTAAGGGTTATACAGTGCTTTGTGTAAATTATACCATTTTGGCCTTCATGAAAACATCATAAAATACATGGCAAATATATTATAACATTTAGAATATCAGCTCTTTGATATTTGAGATGATTTCCTTCTTTTTATTTGTGTTACAAGGCTCATCAGAGTATCTGATTGAGCTCCATTTTAGCAATCAGTCCATCAATTAGCAGTTATCAAGGGCCTTCTCTATGGTTGCCATGATGTGCTTGGGAAGAGAGGCAAAGTTAAGAATGATATGATCCCCACCCTAAAGAAGCTTATATCTCTTAAGAGAGAGTAATGCATACATAGATAATAACTTCAAAATATATGCAAAATAAAGGTAATTAGATGGTAGAGTAAGGACCTAGTAGAAGGCAGAGGATGTAAGAAGGCTTCATGTCAAAGATGGCCCTTGAGTTAAGTGTTGAAGGAAACTAGGTATTCTCAGAGGGAGAAATGAAGCAAGAGTGAATTCCAGATATGAGAGACAATCCAAAGGAAAAGGTGGGAGAAGGGATGTTTGGGAGGAACAAGAAGTCTGGTTTGTTTGAAACATTGAGTGTGTAAATAAGAATAATGCTTAATAAGATTGGAAATGGAGGGCGAAGACAGGTTGTGAGGGATTTTTATGTTAAAGAGATATGCATTTGATCCTAGAAGTACTGGGCAACCACCGGCTTTTATGGAATAGGGCCATGTCATGGTTCAACTTGTGTTTCAGGAATAATAGGTTGGCAATTATGTAAAGGAAGGATCTGGGTGGAGAGAGACTCCAGGGATAGAAACTAAGAGGTAGTTATCAAAATAGGGGACAAGTCCTAAGGGCCTGAATTAGGATTGGGACCATGTGAGTAGAAGGAAGGGGAAAGAATGTATAGGACATTGTGGAGATAGAAGTAATTAGTTGGCAATGGACTGGCTCTATTTGCTGAAGTGAATTATTCCAAGCTATACCAACCAGAAGGCTGGCATGTCCTGAGCAGAAATAGTATGTGAGAGATGGTAGATGAGGAATTTAATACTTCTGGAGTTGGAATGGCTTGCCCAAGGTCATCCAACACAGAAATATTTGGAAGGAGGACCTAAATCTCTGTCACTGTCCAAGCTCTGTGGACTTTCTATTGCAATTCTTGACTCCTTTGTGTATACAGCTGCCCTTTCTTGATTCACTTAATCAATCCGCTTACAGAAATTAGGAAACACATACCAGATAATGCATCTTGTGCTGCAGATAAAAGTAAAAATGTACCACTCTGTCCTTGAGTAAAAATAGTATTAACTCTAAAAAGCCCCTCTTTGGGGGGAGGAGCTGAAGGAGCATTAGTTTGGGTGATTTTCCCAAGCCATGTGGTTTATTTAGGAGGCAGAACAATAGAATCTAACAGAGATTCTAAGTAGTCTCTGAGTATCCCATCAAGCTAAGCTCAATGATGCAAGTAATATGGAAACTCTTGAAGGACCCAAAAAGAACTAGTCTCCCATCTAGCATTTCACTTGCAGTAGAAATGAGAATTCACTTTCTCCTATCTCTGATGTTACAAAGGATCTGGGTCTTTGTTGTATTGCTTTCTTTTATAGCATATATCGGGAACCAAATTCACTTCGGTAGTCAGTGTGGATCAGGGAATTGCAATTCATCCCTATAGCAAATTTGATTACATGAATGAATGAATGAGTGAAAATGCAATTATTACATGCTTACCATATAGTGAGAATTTGCTAAGCATTGGGCTGATTTTACTCATAAGCTTTCAAAGTACTGAATCTCACAGGGCAGTTAGGTAACACAGTGGACAGAGTACTAGCTCTAGAGTCAGGAGGACCTGAGTTCACCCTATCACTTGACACTTACTAGCTGTGTGACCCTAGTCAAGTCACTTTAACCTCCTTGCCTCTCACAAAAAGTAGTGAATTTCCATGAATAATAATCATTCTCTTCTTCTGGTGTTTGACATATATGAGAATGAAGGGAAGAGAGAAAATTGTTATTCAGAATTTAAGAATTAAGAGATTTCAGATGTTGAAGGAATCTCAGAGGCCATCTAATTCAAGCCCCTGAATATAGACAGGGTAATTGAAGGGTGAGGAGATGAAGTGATTTGCCAAGGTCACCTTGGCCAGAAGCATGATTTAGCCCAGATTATGGTTCTATTATGCAGATTGTTCTTTTATCCTATGTTCATCTACCTTTTTGATCTGAAGGAAGGGAGTATAGATATGGCATGTTGCAAATATTAATATGATGGTTTTGTTACTTTTATGTAACTTTAATTTTTGTCACAAATGCAAGCTCAATGAATATGATACAATACATTGGTCCTGCAAGTAGTGAATGTCAAAGTATTTTGGAGATATCCTGTTTCCCAGAGGTAAGACCCAGCAAGCAGGCTGTGCTGTGAGTTTGGTATAACAACAATCCTTTATACTCTGAATGATCTCATCTCCAGGAATACTTTATTGCTTTGACCAGCACTAGGAGTTCATTGAGTGAGCTCCCCCTATTTCCCAGGGACCTGAGAGCCAGAAGCCAGTGATCCATCACATCTCTTGACGTGTTCACAAGTCTTGTTTCTTATAACTGCTAAGTGAACTGAATCAGGTATTACCATGCTAGTACAATGTGAGACAATCAGCTTGGAAACTGTACCCAGAGGATCCATGAATACTTAAGTTGTCCATGAGAACTGCTACTCAAGACCTACATGATTTTGTCATGGTCCAGGCCATTTTTATGTATATAAAGCACTGCCTTTGACCCAATATATTAAGCCCTCTTCCTTAGGAGGAATTCTGATTTCAAGCATTTTCCTCACTTTGAATGTAATTAAACTTCTATTTGATCCTCGACTCTCCTGTCTCTAGCCTGCTCTAAACCACTTGCAAGTTAGAAGCTGGTCCCAGTCCATTTGGCATGATGAATATTGAGAACACAAAGAAGCAAAGGAATATTCTTATGAGCTGATACAAAGTGCAGTAAGGAGAACCAGGAAAACATTGTTCGATGCCTATAAGAATGGAAATGAAACCCCAGAAACTGGATGTCGTGTAGGTAAAGTGACTAAAACTGACCCTAAAAAGATGAAAACCTCTGCCTCTTCCCTTCTTTGTAGAGTGGGGCAGACCACATGTGTGAAACATGCATTCACTGCCAGAATCAGCTAGTTTTTGCTGATTCCTCCCTGCCTTTGTTCTCTGAGATGGCTCTACGGTTAGGATATATTTTGAAATGAAGGTGATGAAAAAAGAAAAGATAATAACGACAGCTTTTAGATTTGGATTCAATCAGGGACAGGTTGTACTAGATGACTTTTGAGATACCTTCTAACTGAGATCCTGTGAAAGTGAAGCCAGATGGAGAATGAGGCAGTGGAAGAAAATTGAGGCTGGTTTTTGGAACCTGGCCCAGAACTGATCAGGAGAACCTAATGGTTATCATTTGAAAATGGCACATGGCCATGAGGTACCAAACCTTTTGAGCAGGAAGGATGTAAAAGGAGGACAATATATGTCAGGACTTAGAATGAAAGTTTAGTTTATAGAATAGGGAGACCAGAAGAGAGTCAAGTTAATTTTGCTGGGGATGTGGGCAGGGAGTGAGCAGGAATTAAGAAATACCAGGGACAATTCCACAATAAAGAATGGTCAGTACTATAGAACACCAGAAGGAAAATTGGGAGGTGGGAGTGGTAACCAACCATACTCAATGTTATTGCATTCCTTCCCACTACCATAAAGCAATTTGCCGCAGTCATGCACTTTAATGGAAATCTGATTTAAGACTTCACTCTGGGCCAGTTTCTATAATTAACTACTGTAATCTGCAATCTCAAACTGAGAATGAAATTAAGACAGTTTAAAAACGAAGGTCTCATGACATTATTATTATTATTTAGCATTTATAAAGCACATCAAGTTTTCAATGTGGCTTATGTTCATTCATTATTACAAACACTAATAACAACTCTCAGTGCAGTCTTTTCTTCCTGGCAAACAAAATATAGAAAATGACTGAGCTCAATTTAAGTTTCAAGGACTCTCCCAAGAGATTTCTTAGTGCTTGAAGAGCAGTGGCCTTGCTCTTCTTCCCTCATAAGGTCCCCAATGAGATTCACAAGTATTGCTACTTATATATTTTTAGAAAAGTAAAGCACACACATCCAGGGGTGATGGAAGCAGGTCTGGGGCTCTGGTGGCTCTTACCTCAAACAGTACATGATCTGAAGCACAAATAATTCTTAAGGCTTTTCTTAGTGATCTGAAGACTGAGATACATTCAAATCTCAAATAAATATCGCTTTAAAATAGGTTATTTTTGCCCCAGATTTTAACCTACTAATAATGTTTTTGTTTTAATTATCAACTTAACTTAGAGCCAAAGAAATTGATTTCAACTTCTCTGTGATCATGGACAAAACAGTTAACCCCATTGGATCTTAATTTCTTCTTCTGTACAATAAAGAAATTAGGCTAGCTGACTTCTAAGATCCCTTCCAGCCTAGATTTATAATCCTAATTGTAACTGTAATGATTATTTTTATTAAATTCTAATTCAACAAGATATCACATGAACAATAACAAAAGAAACCACATATATATTTCCTTTCTTCACAACTTCAGTACAATACTGTAAAATATAGGACATAGGATGTGTATGAATAAGAAGTGTAATTTCACATTTTTGAAGCATATGTTAATTATCCAACACTAATAAACACAACTGGTGAATATAACACTTTAAGGTTTCCTACATATATTATGTACACGTTCTTATTTGTTCCTCAAAACAATCTTGTGTGGTAAAGATTGTAATTATCACAGTAACTTCATTAATAGTGAAGGAACTTGATTCTAAGAGGAGAGAAATTATTTGCCCAAATGGCAAATGGTGCAGGCCATTATCTCTATAGTGCCAATAGAGTATTGGAACACAGCTCTCCCAGATTCCTAGTCCAGTATTCTGTCTGATAGCCTACACAATCTTTAAATTAGTTTTTACTTTTTGTTTTTCTTGCCTTAGTAAATATCATCTACTACTCTGTTCTCTTTATTGGCCCTGGTTCTCTTTAAAATTCAGTCAGTTACTCAGTAGGCACCAATTAAACACCTATTGTGAGCAGAAAATACACAAGCCTCCAAGAATACAAAGAAACAAAAGTAAACATTTCCTACCCTTAATGTACACTGTGATGGAACAGTGGATAGAGTGCTGCTCCTATAGTGGGGAAGCTTCATCTTCTAGAGATCACTGGGCAAGTCACTGAACCTTTTTGCCTCAGTTTCCTCATTTGTAAAATAAGCTGGAGAAGGAAATGGCAAACCATTCCGTATCTTTGCCAAGAAAACGTCAAGTGGGATCACAAAGAGTTGGACATGACAAATGTGATTGATCAAAAACAAATCCTTGATGGATTTTATTTATTTATCCATGCATTCATTTAGTTAGTTATTTGATTATTTGTTTATATACCTATTTCAGAGAAACCACTTGTATACATGCATGTGAATCTAAAGTACATATAAAATAAGTAATTTGCCTAAGAGTATACTAGCAACTGGAAGATCAGGAAAATTCTCATGGAGCTGTTGGGACCTGCTGAGAGGCCCCATGAAGAGATTATGTAAAAGCCCAAAGAGAAAACTGTACTTGTGGACAAGGAAAAATAAGTGCTCCTATTTGTCTGTAGTTTGAAATTTCTGAAGAGGAAAAATGTGCAATAAACTTGAAAATGAGGTTTGAATCTGCCAAGCAGAATAGACTTTTAACTTTGCTGGGGAGACATTGTTTTGTTTTTATTTTTGTTTTTGTTTTTGTTTTATTTTATTTTATTTTTCTTAGCAGAGGAGAAATATCATTTTGGTAATTGTTTGAATGGTGGATTGGAGAATTGAGAGATGAAATTAGATGATCAACTAGTAGGCTATTGCAGTTTAGAAATAGTTAGAATAATTAATATTCATTCATTTAAACTACAATGCCTAAGGAATTATATACATTATTAAATGAAATGGAGGTAATACTAGGTGGCCCACAAAGGGATTGATCACTTTGATGACAAACATTTCTGATCCATTGAGATTTTATTTCTTTTTCTATTTTTTTTCTACAAGGTCTGCTAAAACCTGGCACCTCCCAGAACTTAATGATTATTTTGTTGCATTATTTTCTTTCCAACATCAGTTTTTCTGGTAACATGGTGGGATCAGAGCTGTTTTGGTGGCTGATTCTTCCTTAATTATCATGACTTGAGGTCTGGAGGGGGTATGGATCCATTCCCACAACAAGCTCATAAAAAGTGAAAGCCTCAATAGTCCTTCCTGATTCACAACTGTAACTGAAAGGTGAAACAGATCAAAGAACAGATCCAGGCTAAAAGCCAGTCATTGTCTAGAATCATAGCTATAGCCAACACAAATGAACGTTAAAATATACCATATCATATGCAGTTAGTACTGATAAGTGCAACTGATTTTTCTCTGATTATTCCAATTTAGTATGTTAATTTAGCCCCACTGGAGAAGGCACTAGGCAGATAAAGTTAAGTGAGCATGTTTATATTACTAACGATAAGGAGGAGACCATTTTGGGCCCCAATGCAGTTATTTTAATTCTTAACACCATCACATTCTTTTAAGCATCTGTTTTTGTGTGTAGATTTTTTTTGGTTGTGTTTTGTTTTCTTGCAGAATTCTAATCAGATCTCCTAATCCATTGGCAGCTAAAGGGGGGGGGGGATGTTCAAGGAAATTAGATGCAGCTTGGATAATTGATGTTTGTACGGCTGGCTTTAATAAAAATACTTTGATAAATTAGAGGGGAGTCTAAAAGGATTTTATCAATAAGGAAGTGAGTCAGGTGAAGAATTCAATGTGGGGCTTTGTTGTAATCTTTATAAATAAGCCGACAAATCAGTTCAGTAGGGGCAAAATTGTACTTTTAAAATCAGCTGAAATTCATTAGCACTCCTTAGATTTCCTTTTCACCCTTGGCCTTGATTTATCATTTCAGAATTATTTTCTTTTGAAATTCATTTCAGGACTTTCTTAACTGGGTCAGAGTGACTGGGATCTAACAATGTACTTACAAAAAACAACTGACACACAGTGCTATTTCAAAAGAAATTAGAACTTCTTCACCATTGTTTTGAAAAGTAGAAAACATAATTAGTTTTTTTAAAACAATTTGGGAACTTTCAGAACTCAGAAATAATCTAGTCCCTAGTTAGAAATAGGCTCCTTTAATATTTTGGGAGGAAGGTGCAGATTGACAATGTAATGCTACCTCTGTGTTATTGCATTTTTATTTATTTTGTCAAATATTTCCCAGTTACATCTAAGTCTAGTTCAGACCCCACTGGGGAGTGTCATGTGGCCTATGAGATGCATGTCTGACCTTTCGAATCTGGCTTATATAAATGCATTTAGGAAGCAAGGTTGTTCTATGGAGAAGTTTTGCATTTTTAGCTGACAGAGCCTGGAGTGGTAGCTGGGATACTACTCATCTTATCCAGGAACTCAGATGTTGGGCAGTTTTGGGTATGACTTGGGTCCTCACAGAGATGTGATTTCCTCACCTGGAAGGTGGAGATAAGTACATTATCCTTGATGATCTCACTTTATTATTGTAAAGGAAAGCAGTCTTTGAGCCTTGAAGGACAGTCCAAATGTGATTTTATGCCATGCTAAGACAAGATTGTCTCCTTCCACAGTCTCAGATCTAGAACTGGAAAGGACTTCATAGAACATCTGGTCCAACCTCCTCATTTTTGAGGTGAGGAATGTTCATAATGCTACTAAATGTATAGTGAATGGCCAAGGTAATTCACAAAGTAATGATTTAATATTAGAACTCAAGTCTCCTGAATCCAGATCTACTCTTCTTGTCTCTGTACTGTGAAGCCAATTCTTTGCCAAGGATTTATAGGTAAAACTAGAAATCCCTTGCAAAGATCCCTTAAAGACCGCCAGGGCCAAATCAGTAACTAGCCCACCTAGGTGCTGAATGAATGAAGAATGCAGCCAGTCACATTGAAATAGACATACACCCACTTGCACACAACCTTAATAAATCTTGCTGACAAAACTGCATATAGGAGGCTGTTTAATAAAAATAACAACTAGTATTTTTTACAGCACTATAAGTCTGCAAAGCATTCTACAGATTTCATCTCATTAAATCCTCACCTAATCCTGGGACATGGATGCTATTATAATCCTCATTTTACAGACAAGGAAACCTGATGCTGAGAGGGGTTAAATTTACCCAAGTGGGCTAAGTTTTGAATGTAGAGTCAGGAAATCGAGGGTGCTAATTTAGCCTCTGATGATTACTAGCTATGTGATCCTTCATAAGTACTTTCATGTTTCTTAGCTTATTTTCTTCACCTCTCAAATGGGGACAATAATACTTAAAGCACCTTTTTTCCTGAAGGATGCTATAAACATCAAAGGAGATAATGTACCCGGAGTGCTTAGCAAACTTCAAAGCACTATACCCATTGCTATTATTATTATAGTTATTGTTGCTATTGCTTAAGGCCATGAACAACAAAAAAATCTCTTCTTTCATAGTTTGCATTTGTCAACAAAGAGAAGGTAAATAAAGCAGTCCCTAGATAAATCATGAATTTGCCTCCAATGAGCTAAAGCCTAGCTCTCTATCAACAGACCTTTCCTGAATCACATTGTATTCATTGGTATATGATTTCTACTCACTTGCTTGTTTTCATGTTGTCTTTTTTTTTTCTGGTATAAGAATGTTTAAAGGCATGCACCATTGTATTTTTATTTTGAATTCCCAACACAGGATCTTTCTAAAAGCTGGTTGACTCCATAATGAATTAAAGCAATAGTTCCCCCATTAACAGTGATTCTCACCATCTAGTTCAGACCTATATCTGATCCAGCATCTCCTTAGTGACAAACTCAGCTGGGGCATCTGGTCTTTTTACAATTCAGTCTACCTGTAGAGCAATTTGGATCCTTCCTTCACACAAATGGGAAAATGTACATCACATCCCAGAATATGAATGACCAAGCTATAACTTTCTTCTTCATGAGATTCTTTTCTGAAATAGTATTTTGCAAAATGTTTCTCTTTGAAATGCATAAACATAAGGTACCTGGGAGCTCCACAAGACATATATGGCTTCTTTAAAGTGGCTCATTATGTTAGCATAAACATAGCATTAATATTTAACATACACAACTCCTAAAGTTTTCAAGGAATTTGTTTCCGTGATTTCATGTAAAAGTTTTGTCCAGCGGCTCTTAATCTTTTGTTGCGTGTGGGTCATGGACCCCTGTATCAGTTTGTCATCTGCATTTAAAATTGAAAGAAAAGCTAAACTTTTAGCTAGAAGTTAGGGAAAATAAAAATGTAATTTTCCCAACCCAAGATCATAGACCATCCACTGAAATCCATAGCATTCTGCAATTCAGCTATGAAACCCACATTGTCTCTATTTAACTGGTATAGTATCTATCTCATTGCATCTGGTGATAAAGCTCTTACATAGTTGGATATTCCCCCCCTTTTGAGGACACCAGAGACATGCTTAGGTCTAAGGATTTAGTAATAAAAATTAAATGCCAAATGAGTAGGACATTCATACACACACAAACACACACACACACACATTATGTGCCTAAATTTAGCCACTTTTTTACAGATACTCCTATATGGTATTTGAATAAAGAATTGCTTTAGCCACCAGGTTTGATATGAAAAAGATCTGCTGCTAATCTCTTGCCAGCCTTTCCAAATGAGGGTAGATTGTAATGATGGGGGGGGAGAAACCCATTTTTTCAAATAATTTCAATAAAATTTTAAATGAAAGAAGTATGTGAGTCTAACGTCATCTCTTCCCTGGAAATGAGCTATTGCCATCGACTATTGAGAAACATTTTAGTTACAAAACTGTCAACCAAGCTTAACAGATAATTGCTTTGAAGGCAGAATAGCATTCATTGTTCATAATGCAATATCTATATTTTATTTGTAACAGGAGCTACATTTGTGTAGATTAAGAATATTTATTGGCATGTTCTCTTAGCATTATTTTGTCCAATCATCTCTAGCTTATGTCATCTTGATGAATGTGCATACTTCCATTCCATCATCATTAGCTGAAGAGTTAATATTAAGAATATCCATAAAGTTGGCAACTCTCTGAAGAGCTCATTTATTAATCTAAAAGCAGGATGTCTATCAGTCTTGAGTTGTACCACAGTGGTGTGTGTGTGTGTGTGTGTGTGTGTGTGTGTGTGTGTGTGTGTGGTGTATGTGAATAACTGCTGCTCTTTAAAGATAGGTTGTTTCCGTATTTCTGATTTTCTAATTTCTAGATTTCTAATATAAATTGGTATCAGTAACCAACAATTAGCAAAACAAAGCAAAAAATTAGTGTGGGCCACCACACTGCCAACTGACACCACATACTGATACTATAGTGAAATACCACCAGTTTAGTTCACAGCAAAGCCCACTGTTTCCATAAATAATAAAGTTAATATAAAATGAAGGTGGAGTGATGTTTCAGTGAAGTTTTATACATCTGTTCCAATAAACCTGAAGCATCATTTTATTGGGGGGAAAAGACAAAGGGTACTCTATAAACACTGAAGAGGTATCGATATGAATGGCCTTTTGGGGAGCCATTAATATCTGAGTGGCAAGACCAAAAAAGTAAATGTTTGTACCTAACATCATGCTTGGGGCCAAACAGGTACTTAAACATTGTATGAAGAATCCACTGGGCACTGGACCCAAGGAAGAATTAATAAGTTGATTGTGAAAAGGAGGTCAGTGTGAAAGGAGATCTCTCGTGAGGATTCCAAGGATCTACTTGATCCTATGCTATTTATTAAATTTATTAATTACTTGGATAAAATCTAAGTGGTAGACTTATCACATTTGTAGATGATATAGTCCAGGAGAGACAGCAAACAGATGCATGATAAAGTCAGTATCCAAAAGAATATCAAGAGGCTAGCTTAGTTCAATCCAACAAGGTACAGTTAATAGACATAGAAGTAAGCCTTATATTCAAGTTAAAAATAAACTTCACAAGTAATAGATGGGGAAGGCATGGATAAATAGAGGAGGAAGAACAATGAGAACTCAAATTAATGAAAAAAAAAGAAAAGAAAACGGATTTTAAAAAGTAGAAGAATCCAGCAGGAGAACTAGGATAATAAGAAGAGAGGTGAGAACTTGGGTATGACTGTCAATGTGTAAAGGAGAGAATAAAATGCTAAGTGGGAAAGGAAAGTTCTATAGAAATTTGACCGAAAGAACAATAAATGTTGAAAATCTGAATTCTAGAAGGCAAGAAGAATTTTGAGTGATAGGCACAGTATGGAACTTTACTTTCACCAAATTATTGTTTTCTATATTCAAAGTATAAGCAGACACAAAGATATTTTTCTTCTACCCAGATAATTGGGCAGAAGAATGCTTTCCTTTTAAACATGGAAACTGGTGTGATATTTCAATGATGTTTTCTACATCTGTTCCATAAGGGAGAATAAAAGAAAATAAAAAGATAAAAGATCAAAGGAAAAATCCTGACCTGAATCAGGAATCAGAAGGATAGAAGAATATGATAAAGGAGAAGAATTTGGATCCTTGGAGAGGAAGAAGTATTTTCCTTTCCAGCAAACAATGATGAGGAGGATACACATGTCCCGTGAGGGAAAATATAATACAATACAAGTCATTGTAAAAAGTGAAGAATAGTGATGGTTAGAAATACTGCTGAGTGATTACAAAATCAGCTAAAGACCCACCTGAGAAGAGCATTGTCCAGTATGTGTCTTTTTAGGGCATTTATGAAGGACAAAGGCAAGAACCTTCCATTACTTGTCAATCATATGACTACTACCCATTTTTAATGCTTCACATGGACACAAAGGATAATACATGCAAGAACCTAGAAAACCTTAGAAAAACCTAGGAAACTGATATCTTGAAAAGAAATTGAAGACATCAGAAACACAAATGGTTAAACCACAATCTAGTTCAATCCATGCCTAAATATGAAGCCATTCTATAACACATCCCAAAGGTGATCATCCAATCTTTGCTTGAAGACCTCCAATGATGGGGGGCCTACAATATTCTCAAGCTTCTCATTCTATCTTTGAATAGTCCCAAATGTCAGGAATTTTTTTCATATGGATACTATATTGATCTTTTTTCAAGATACATCCCCCACTCCTAAATTTAATCTTGGACTAAGCAGGGCACAACTAACCCCTCTTCCTTTGGCTTATGGAAGAACTTCCAATATTTGAAAATAATTGCCATGTCATCCTCTCCAGTTCTCCTACACACACACACACACACACACACACACACACACACACTCACACACTCACACACAACCATATCCACATGTCAAGTTTTCTCTTCTCTGGACTAAACACCTCAATTGTTATATAACATACTCTTGTCTCCTCATTATCTTGGCTGCCCTTTTCTGGAAAAGGAAAATGATCTTTTGACCAGAATGAATAGAATGGAAGGGTTAATATGGAGTTAATACCAAATATAAATAGGGAGATAATAAGAGAATACCTAATTTTACTTGATAAGTTCAAGATACCTTGAATAGATGTATGATATCCTCTGATAAATTAGTAGGTAATTAGAGAGAGGAGAAGTTAGAGGAGGAAAGGAAAAAGGAGAGGGATAGAAGAGAGAGGAAAGAAAACAGAGAAATGGACTATGAGAGAGAGGAGAGAAGAACACCACTTTTTTTAAAGATCTTTTTTCAAGAAAGTTCCCTGATCTGCAAGAATGGTAATTACGTTTGTGACTTCCTTGGCCAATAATTTTTTATTGAGCTTCTGGAAGAGAAAAGAAACCAATTTTTTTTCTGCATTTATTCTCCTATCTACAAGCAACATGAAAGGATGCTATCATAAGGGCTCTTCAGCCATAGACAATATTCTAAAATGACAGATATCACTGACTGACCTTGCTGTAATCTGTTACTCAGAAGCCTGATCCCTTTATTTAGCTGAAAGAAGCTCCTCAGCAAATGTCAGTAAACCATGTCTGGAGCAAATCAAAACCTACTTTGGCAAAGAATTTTCCCATGGCCGCCTAGGCCTGAAATCCAACAAAGCTTTTTCCACCTCAAGGTACCTAATTCATTGATTTGCCTCAAAAGACAATTGTCTTAACCCTTTGTAGGCCACAGTGAAGTTGGTTAAAAAGCTATCAGACTTAACACATTAGATGGTTCCTTATTGGAAATCTGCAGTTCACTACTCTATCAGAGTCTCAACTCATATTTGTCATATTTTCAATAACAGACAAAAAGACCTTACTTAATTCAACTCAGTTCATTTCAATATACATTTACTTCAAATACTTAGTATTTGGCAAGTATCCTTTGAGATCCCAGATATGTAAAGAAGTAGAACTGCTTTGATATTCATTCTATTTGTCTGCTTTCTAAATCTACCTCCATCCTTCTAGTCATTTAAGTTCAAAACTTTGTCATTCTAAACTCACACTCACTACCCTTCATATCCAATCATCTGTCAATTTTATTTTTCTTACCTCTGTAGATGGCATCTTATATCTATATAATTCTCTCCACTCATACTACCATTATCTTACTTCAGGTCTTTGTCACTTTTTGTGTGAATTACTATAATTGCCTCATCCCCTTGATTCAAATCTCTCTGTAATCTATCCTCCACAAAACTACTAAAGCAACTTTTTAAATGAGTTTGGGTAAACTCCACTGACCCACTTTTAACTCCTGGATCAAAGAGAAAGCCTCCAGCTGGCAATTAAAACTCTCTACAATGTGGTCTCTTCTTATTCTTTCATCCACTTTATGCATTTCTTTCCTCTGTGCCTCTTAGCTGTACTCTAGCTCCATTCTCTGTTCTTTTGCCTTGGTGATTGACCATATTTAGGATCCACTCTCATCTCACTTCTGGCACTTGGATTTCTCAGGATGCTTCAAAGCTCATTTCAAATGTCACCATCTACTTCCCCAGTTTCCAATGCCTTCCTTCCAAAATTATCATGTAGCTATCTTAAATATACATATAAGTAAATCTGTCTCTGCCCCTCTCTGTCTCAGTCTCTTTGTCTCTGTCTCTCTCTGTCTCTGTCTGTCTGTCTCTGACCCCCCTCTCCTTCTCTACCATAAACAAAACTACAAGCAACTCCAGGACAGGAATATGTCATTCTCTTCCTTGTATCCCCAGTGTTTCCCCCAGTTGTTCTTTTGTTGTTTTTCATTCTTTATTGTCCTTTGTTCTCAAAGAGCACCATGACATGAAGGAAGTGATAACATGACATGCAAGTGAGTTGGATTTAAGTGAGTGAGAGTTGTGCAAAGTCACCTGTCTTACTTTCTCCTCCAGAGCTTCCATGGCCAGATATAGATTAGGACAACTGTAGATGACCCCAAATGCACTGGGAGACCTTGGCCTTTTTAAACTGAGATCTTTTTCAGTGCTCACTTTAACTGAGGCAATATCCATTCAGTGATTAAAGCTAGTAATGTCAGGTACTCAGTAGATACTTAATAAATACTAGCTGAATAGTTGCTAAATTTATTCTGAAGCCGGTGCCTTCCAAAATGACAGATTTATTCACTTTTTAAAACTCTCCCCTGAACAAATACTCAGAGCTTTCATCAAAATACAAAACAAAATAGACTTTTAAAAAGTCTGACTAGTATTCAAAGTATATAATATGAAATTACATGAGGATTTTCAAATACTTCCTTCTAATAATTTTCTTTTGGGAAGATTACATCACCCATAGATATTAAATTGTTATTAATTATATGAAATTATTACTTATTAACTGTATCCATCAGCTCCAATGTTGATTCAGATAAAATTTTAAAATGATTTAAAATTATTTACAAAAATTAAAAATGAATTTTTCAACAGCCCAAGTGGCCAATTTGATTACTAATAGCAAACCAATCAGCCAATCAAACAAATAAGCAATTATTAAATGTCTACTAGGTATCAGTTACTGGGCTTTAAACCCATACTTGCAAAGAACTACTCATTTAAATGACTTTTAACTACTCAGCCTATATGTAAATACAGATCCCTTTAAAATTCAAGCTCTCTCTCTGTCTTCATCACTGAATCACCATGTGGCTCCAAGTTTGTCTCCAAGAGAATACCAGATGACAGAAACAATCCTCAGCTCCTTGGACAAAGACTGCTAAATATAAAGTGTTCATCTGCAAACTTCCCCAGTTCTTGGACACAATACTACTTGAGGTCGATATATTAATTACTTCAGGATAACATGACACAGAATTAAATATGAGGACTTTGAAAGTAGGCTTTCCTTTTTTTCCATATTCTGATTTTCTCTAGACTAAATTGTAAGAAGCTGTTAATAATCAACAGCCAAATATATTCAAAGGGGAATATGCATAGGAAAAAAATTCATGCAAGAAAACTTTTCATAGAAAGAAAAAGAAGATATTAACTGATACAATTTTAAAGAAGTTTTTCCAATAAATAATGGAATCTTATGGGATTTCCATAGATTAATAACTGATTGGAGAATGAAGGGAGTTAAAGGTACTAAGAAGGAGAGGTGAAGAGGGAGGGCATTTGACAGATGGAATATGGGTATGAAAAGGCATGGACATAAAATATTGGAATATTGAGGTAGAGGAAGAATGGGTAGAACAATTTGTATAGAATGTTAAGGCATGGATGGGAGCAAAATTCAATGAACCCATGAAAGGAAGCTTAAGGCTTAAGTTTTACTATGGAGGGCTTTTTAAAACCAAGTTGAGTTTACATTTTACTTCAAATGAAAGAAGTCATTCTTATTTTTTGAGCAGAGAAATGCATGGCCAGACTTGCACTCACTTCATTTCCCCAGCTCTTAATGGCCTTTCCCAATTTCTTTTCCCTCTGAAAATCCTAATCTTCTCCTTTAAACCCAGCTCAGACTTCTTCTCTTTGAAATCTTCCCAGAGTCCTTTAGTTCAGAATGATCATTTTCTTCTCTGAGCTCCTAGAGAGCTTATTATCCAGACCACTCAGAGGGTACTTATCTTGTATTCCCTTGTGGCAACTCTCAGGGTGTTGCTTGGCCTCTTATCTCTCCCTTGTATTATTATTTAGCTGGTTATGGTTTATGCCTTATTCTCAGCAGCAATGTAAAGACAGGACCAGTGTGTTCTACTATTCTGTGTTTAACTCATAAACATTTGTCCAGCAGCTACAATCTTAGGTGCTGTGCTATGGGACGGGAGGAAGTTAAAGATGAAGTAAGATATAATTCTTGCTCTATGGGAATGTGGTGGAAGAGATCTGACATGAACACAAAATGATAAAATAAATATTAGGATATCATTGCAACAAGAGAGAGTCACATTATGAGTCATGGTAAGATAGAATGAATCAAGGACACAATTGTAAAATGAGTTGACCTTGGGAAGGAGAAGAGCTACCATATTAAATGAAACTGAGGCAAAAGGGGAAAGGACCTATCTGAATTTCTATACCTCCAGTGATATCTTATGCATAGTAAGTATTTGATAGATACACAGTAGGTGTTTGTTGGTGTTTGCTAATAACATTTCTAATATCTCCACTGAGGATCAGATAAGATAAACAGAGTAAGAATGTACAATGGGAGACTAAGGCCATATATAAAAATATTCTGACATCTTTTAAACAGTTGAGAGATACTAAGAGATGCTGGAACATTTAAAAAGGAGAGCAGGACTAAACTGAAAATAATGGCTTAAAATGGAAGAAGGGAACAGCCTCAATGATCTTCAACCATAAAATGAGTTAGATGGAATCAACACTCTTTAAGATCCCTTTGAAATGTTAAAGCTAAAGGTCAGTCAATTCTTTAAATCCAGTATAATCTAGAATTTCCAAATCAAAAAATTTACATTAAAATAGAAATATAGGGATTTTGTGTGATGGGGATCAGTAGCTCAAGGGGTGTGTGTGTGTGTGTGTGTGTGTGTGTGTGTGTGTGTGCACTTGTGTAGGTTTAATAAGGAGTTGAAGGGAATAACAATAACAGCAACTTTAATATTGATTTTCCTGATCCTTTTTGTTCTTATACCTCTTTCATATACCAATATGTCCTTCCTCTTTTCAGTAGCTTCTTTTATTAGAAATTGTTTAATACTAGAATTTTTGACAGATTACTATGAATACTGATATATCCTATTGCCCAGAATAGAAATCAAACTCCTATCTGCCATCACCTCTCAGTAAAGCCTATAGATATATTTTACTATGTGAATATCCTTCTTTCTCCTTCTCCCTTTACCTTACTTCTTCCCTCCCTTTCAACCTCCTTCCCTCCCTCCTTCTCTCTCCATATATATGCAAATATATGCCATATATATAAATATATGTGACTGAATTTATAATATAGTATATGTAATATATGTGTACATATAAACATACATTCATGCACATGTGTATCACCAGGCAATATATACACATAGAAAAGCACATATCTATGTAGATGTACATACATGTATAGTTATACGCATGTGCATGTGTAGTCATACGTGTATGTATGTATACATTACAGTGCATATATATTTGGGTGTGTGTTTATACACACACAGGTAAATATATGCATGTGTATAGGTATGCATGTATACATATACATATATACACAATATATACAATAAACAAAATATATATGCATATATACAATGTATAGCTAAGGTATGTAAGCACATGCACACATGTGTGCACACATGTCTATATCTTTGTATGCATGTGAATGTTTTTGTATGTATCATCTCTGTGTGTATATTTTCTTCCAAAGGAATCTTCTTTTAGAAATGGGGCTACTAGAGTTCTATAGATAGCCACGAATCGCTAACCAAAATAAACCCTAGTATCTTTGCCACTTCTTATGCTTTTGAACTGAAACCCCTTGGAACAGAAGAAACTTTGAATTAGAAACACTGGGAAGGAAAATGTTTTCAGCTTTTGGAAATAAGCTGAATTTCTTCAGGGGACAACTACCAAGCAAATTCTATTCTGGGGGATGAGGAAAGTTTCTTTTTAAAAAAAAATAAATTTTATATATGCTAGTTAGTGTGGCCCAGTAAAAAGAGTTGGATTTCAGGTCAGAGGACCTGCATTCAAGTGTGGGCTTGGCCACTCACAGCTTGTTCAAACTTGAAAATATCACCCAACCTCTGCAAATCTCAGTTTCCTCATTGATAAAATAAAGATTACCTTGCATCATGTTCCAAGGTGGGTTAAATAAATCCTAATTTCTATAAGGATCTCATCTGTCTCTTTCCTTTCTTTTTAGACTCCCTAAGTATCCTTAAGTCTTTCCTCATCATATCAACCTGAGAATGGTCATAGTTTAATGATTATTGAGTGAATCATTTCTCCAGGGTTAAGGAAATAGTATTTTCTATTAAAGAAAAGAAGATGAGTATAATCCATTTTTAGAAGAGTCTAAATCCCAGATTCTCCTTTGTGCATTAATATCATAATTTCTTTAAAAATAGCTTTTGAAGAATTTAAGATGTCGTGTTTCAAAATGAAAAACTGTTCAAAACCACCATTGGTTTCTATGTTTCTTAATCTGAGTTCTAAAATATGCTGAAGTGTACAGGATGATGGCTCGATGAATATTTTAAATCCAAAACAGACTTGTAGAAAATATCCACTAGAGGCCAGTGTAATTCATTGTGAAGTGGGAATATCTATGCAATCCCTTTGGTGATGACAGCATCACTTTGAAAAGAAGGACTCTTATGAACTAGACAGGAAAATGATGAACACAACTAGCTCCTTTGAGACAGAGCTTTTAAAGACTGAAAATGATGCATCAAGAAAGTTTGAGGCATTGAAAATGGGAGTCCATCAACTTCTTGGGGAAAATCATAAGACAGACATATATATATATATATACAAATGTGCATATGTATATATATATGTATTATACACACATACATATATATGTATATATAATACATATATATATATATAAACACAACATATATATAAATTCTTTTTTTAACCAATATAAGTATAAATTCTGAAAAAAAGATCATGTGTCTAATTGTAAGCTTTTGCACAAATGTTTCATTTGGCAATGACACTGGAGATAATAAAAGTTAAAGAATTGCTAGTCTGTAACATAATAATGCTACAACAGCTTATTTTCTGGACATGTGCACAACAGTAACATAATCATTAGCTGCTGCGTGCTGAATATCTGGAGTTTTGCAGAGGGGAAAAAAATCTCACTATATATCAGCAATTTCCTTTCTTAAAAAAATTTACACAGTACAAGCACCCAATGACTCCCTCTCAAGAGTGGAATAGTTCATATAAAATTCATCCAGCACTGCATTATTGCTCACTGCAATATATTTCTTAATAATGGTGCTACATGATGCTGACAATATTTCTAACATGTTATTGAACTAGATTTCTTTAAGCTAAAAATAATGATAAAAACAGGAGTACAATTCAATAGAAGGAGCAAAAATTTAAACACAGACAATAGTAGGTGATGCATCATTATTTAAAACTTTGAATAGCTTCAACATATCATATACAGAAGCTGATTCTCCCCCTGCTCCTTCAAAAGAAAAAGACTTCTGAAACATGTCTGAATTTAGAGATTTTTTTTAAAGAGGATAGACATTTAAAGTTAAAAGGGATAAAAATCTCATTTACAGTGGTCCTGGGAGATAGTCATTCAGCATTGACTTAAAATATTTCCTCATTCAGTTGGTTTGATCAAGTTTTCCCCCTGGGAAGAACCTTTCTTTAAAGCCAAAATCTGTCTCTTAATGTGCTACCCATTTATTAGAAGGAACTAGAAATTTTTGGTTTGAAGAGATGACTCAGGACATGATCATTGTTTTCTACTGCTTTGAAGGACTATCTTATGGAAGAATGATTGAGCTTGCTCTGATTAGCCCCAAAGGCAAGGAAAATTGAGGCAATCAGAGCAACCAAAACCACAATGAATCATGGTAGATGGTTGGATGCCCTTCACTGGAGGTCATCAAACTGAGGGCAGATGGGTACTTGTCTCATCAAGGATTCCTTTTTGTGTGTTGGTTGGATGAGATGTCTTCCAGTATTAAAATTCTGTCACTTTTATCCATTTTCCATATTAGAGTCCTTCAAATGCCTGAAGATATTCATTATGTATTTTACTAAGTGTTCACTTCTGTAGCTTAAGTTGCTTTTTTTCAGTGAATGGAAAGGTGGGGAGAGGCTAAGGGACCAAATTTGTCATTTTATTATCATAAGAAATTCTACCAATCACTTCTGTAATTTGAGGAAAGGATACATTAAATGACTTATCCAGGATCATTCGCAATCAATCAGAGAAGGCACTGCCCATGTCTTCCCCCTCTCCTTCCACTATTCCAGAGCATTTTTCTCTTCCCTGAATCTGCTTTTACTTCTTCATACATCTGGATTTTTTTTTTCAGGAGCAAGGGGAAAGTTGCAGTCCCAGAAGGAATGAACAAAATGCAATCAATTGAGGCAATGAGCAGATTCCAAACCCTTATGATCTTGGTTGACAACTGAGGCATGAGTCATCCACTCCCACTTTGCATTTTCATGCAGTGTTTGGATAAACTTTTCACTCCCTTGAAGTGATGATGCCCATATATTTAGACTGACTCACGTGCAATTTTTCACTGTTTTTCTTCTAAGAAATTGAAAAAAAAACCAATCATCACAGTGGTTTGGTCCTTGATAACCTAAATTACTTTCTTTTTGAAGACACATTTTAATTATTTCTCCCAGTTAAGATTTTGTCAAAGAACGCAACGCAGTATTCCTGACATTGTGTCTTTAAGACTCTAATTAAGATTAGCCAATTTTATTTTTTTTGTTCAGGCTTCATTTATTAATAAAAGCCAAATGTGGCCTAGATATAGTGAAGCCTGCATTTCTCTCTCCTGCACAAGGAATAACGCAAGTCAAAGGTTTGGTTGATCTGGTGACAAAGTACTGATTTTTCATTTACCTATATCTCAATGAAATTTCTTTCTCCTTTATTCTTTCTTGAATAATTGCTAGACATATTTAGATTCCCAAAGCAAATGATTTTAGTTACTTATGTTGGAAGAGGAAGTGTGAAACAGCAGACAGAAAACAAGACTTCAGAACTGAGAAGACCAGCATTTAAATTCTGTTTTTGATGCATCTTTCTTTTTCATTAATTTAAACATTAAGACTATAGCTAAGATTATAGTTCCCCATGAAATCACAGGTCTTATCTTTATTTATGTTCCTATTTTATGTGGTAATGGATAAAAGTTTTAGATTGTGGGGAGGTTTTTATCACATTTTAATGACCCACTACAGTATGAGTCATTGAGTCAAAAGTTTCAGAATAATCAGAGAATATGATTATTAAACGATTCCTTGGAGTTCAAAGTTTATGGGTTTAGAGACTATGGGCAATTTACCTAGAGGATTTCTTCTTAAGATATCTTAATTATTAAATCTTAGAGTCTTTTCTTGGGCATCTATGTGGTACAACGGATAGAGTGTCAAGGCTGGAGTGAAGAAGACTCATCCTTTTGAATTCAAATCTGGCCTCAGATGCTGGGCAAGTCATTTAACCATGTTTTTCTCAGTTTCCTCATCTGTAAAATGAAGTGGAGAAGGAAATGGCAAACCACTATATCTTTGCCAAGAAAACTCCTAATGAGCCCTTGGAGAATCAAACATTACAGCAAAATTATAATAAAAATGCTCTTTTCTCAGTCTTCATCCTTCTTAAGCTTTGCTTTATTTGACTATCCTTTCCAACTGACTGCTCTTTTTTCTTAAGTTTTTTTTTTTAAACACTTCTCTCTTTAGGTATTTTTCCCATGTAACCACTTCTCTGTATCCTTTACTGGCTTATCATCCACTCTTAAAGTCTCTGTCCAAAATAATTTTTCTTCTTCCTCCACAACTCTCTTGGAACTCATCACCTCACATGAGTTTAATTTTCATTTCTATGCAGGCAACGCACAGATCCTACATGTCTAGATACAGTCTCAATTTCTCTATTTTTATCTCTCTTTTTCTCTTTCTCTTTGTCTTTCTCTCTGTATCTGTCTCTTGTTTCAGTTGTGTATTATCATCAGTCTATGATAGATCTTAAATGACAATGCTCTAAAAACAAAGATATCCCAATGTGAACTTATTATCTTTCACCCCCAACTCACCATTCTTCCAAATTTCCAGATCTGTATTCTTTTTTTTTTAAATTTTTATTTTATTTGCATAACATATGTGTGGGTAATTCTTCAACAATAACCCTTACATAGCTTTCCGTTACAAATTTTTCCCCCCAACTCCCCACCCCTCCCCTAGATGGCAGGATATCCACTACATGTTAATTATGTTAAAATATTGGCAAATCGAATATATGTATACATATTTCCAAACTTATCATTGGTGTGCAAGAAAAATCTTATCTACACAAACGATATATCAGATAAAGGAAACACAATGTAAGCAAACATCAATCAAGGAGTATGAGAATGTTATGTTGTGGTCCACATTTCGCATCCCTCTCTCTGGGTGTATATGGCTTTCTTCAGTGAACAATTGGAGGTGGTTTGAAACATTTCATTGTTGAAGAGAGCCATGTCCATCAGAATTGATCGTCATATAGTACTGTTGTTGCCGTGTATAATGATCTCCTGGTTCTGCTCATTTCACTCAGCATCAGTTCATGTAAGTCTCTCCAGGCCTCTCAAATCATCTTGCTGGTCATTTCTTACAGAACAATAATATTCCATAACATTCATATACCATAATTTATTCAGCCATTCTCCAATTGAAGGGCATCTATTCAATTTCCAGTTTCTAGCCACTACAAAAAGGGCTGCCACAAACATTCTTGCACATGTGGGGCCTTTTCCTTCCTTTATGATTTCTTTGGGATATAAGCCCAATAGAAATGCTGCTGGGTCAAAGGGTATGCACAGTTTGATAACTTTTTGAGCATAGCTCCAAATTGTTCTCCAGAATGGCTGTATCCGTTCACAGCTCCACCAACAATGCATCAGTGTCCCAGCCCTCCCACAACCCCTCCAACATTCATCATTAACTTTTCCTGTCATTTTAGCCAATCTGACAGGTGTGAAGTGGTATCTCAGGGTTGTCTTGATTTGCATTTCTCTGATCAATAGTGATTTGGAGCACCTTTTCATATGACTATAAATAGTTTTAATTTCATCCTCTGAAAATTGTCTGTTCATATCCTTTGACCATTTATTGATTGGAGAATGGCTTGAATTTTTATAAATATGAGACAATTCTCTATATATTTTAGAGATGAGACCTTTATCAGAACCCTTAAATGTAAAGATGATTTCCCAATTTATTGCTTCCCTCCTAATCTTGTCTGCATTGATTTTGTTTGTACAAAAACTTTTTAACTTAATATAGTCAAAGTTATCTATCTGGTTTTCAATTAAAAGTTCCAGTTCTTCTTTGGACATAAATTTATTCCATCTCCACAGGTCTGAGAGGTAAACTATATTATGTTCCTCTAACTTGTTTACAAAATCACTCTTTATATCCAGATCATGAACCCATTTAGATCTTATCTTGGTATGTGGTGTTAGATGTGGGTCCAGATCTGTATTCTTGATGTTAACTTTACTCTTTACTCTCTTTTCTGATACACTCAACCAGTTTCTAAATTTCAGCTTTTCTGCCTCCTGAATATTTCTTCTACCTGCTCCTTTTTCACTACTAACACAGGTATCTCCATCTCTTTTTTTTCCATGACTTTTCTAAGGTCATACAACTAGTTCATGGCAGCATTTTGATCAAAATCCAGAACTTCTGATATCCAGCCCAGTCTTTTCCCCATACTCTATAAGATTCCAGTGAGTTAGTTATTACAAGGGATAGAATTTTATTATAATAATATAATCTTTGAAAGGGGAGTCAATCAATTAATCAGCAAATTTTTATTAAGGAAGGACTAAGTTAAGATCTGAAAATACAAAGACAAATAAAAGCTAGCCCATGACTTCAAGAGACATATATCTTCCTTGGGAAGGGAACACACAGACACACAGAAAAGGACATAGATACAGACAAAGCTACATACACACAAATTTGGAGGGGGATGTTTTGAATCAAGATGTGAGTTTGCAGCACCATAGATGCTTCATGACAATATTATTCAAATGCACACCTTTATTCTTAAGGGGAGTATCTTGATTAGATGAGCAGTTCTCTGAGGTGCTCTCCAATCCCATTTTGAACTGAGAGTGAATTTCTTATTGTATTATCAGGAGGCAAGCTTGTAGTAATTGATAAAGCCCTCAACCTATAAATCAGCAAAGCATAAATTCAAATCCAAACTCATGGAAGCTACTTGCTGTGTGATTCTGAGCAAACCATTTCACTTCTTTAATCATAGATTTTTCTTATTAAAGTGAAAATAATAGTTCCTTATTTCATAGGACTGAGTTCTTTTTTGGTTTGTTTGTTTCTTAAGAGTAGTTAAGTTTCTTTTTTAAAAATTCAATTTTATTTTCAGGTCTGCATTTTCTCCCTTTTATCTCCATCTCCCTTGTCCATGGAGAAAGCAGAAAAAAAAACATAATCCATTACAAATATATGTATAATACAGCAAAGCAAATTCTTACACTGGGCATGTATAAAAGAAAACAGGTCTTAATTTATACTCTGAGTCTATCACTTTTCTACCCGGGGATGGGTAATTTGTTTTATCATGAATCATCTGTAATTGTGGTTGGTCACTATGTTAATCAGAATTTCTACATGTCACAGTGAATAGAGAACTAGACTTGTAGTAAGGAGGAACTGAGTTCAAATTAATTCTCAGACAATTCCTAGCTGTATCCCCTAGAGAAATCCTTTAATCTCTTTTCATTTCAGTTTTTCCTATGTAAAATAATAATAATAATAATAATGTTGATGTCTACCTCCCAGGGATGTTGTAAAGATCAAATTAGATTAAAATTGAAAATTGCTTAGCATAATTCCTGGAACATAGTTATTATTCATCCTTCATTTTCTAAGTGACATCAGAGGCTGGTATCTTGACTTGATAGTGAATTGCATTTAAGTGAGGCAGAGATGTACAAAATCATCATCCTCACTCTCTCTTCTAGAGACATTGAAGGCCAGGGATGATCAGCAATGCCCCAGGATAGAGTGGATGATGTTGGCATCTCCTGTGTCTGACCAAGCTGTAATACCTCCACAGTGCCTTCCTCAACTACTTTCATGGCAGTTGGAACAAATTGTTCTTATCCACCCATTCATTCAAGGGAAGTCTTAATATGATTGGAGAAGCCATCCCCATACCTCATCTATGGATTTGAAGCCTTTTGGTTAACCTCAATCTAGTTAGTCCCTTCACTGAAAGGGTTTTACTAGAATATAGTCATTACTCATGCTACAATTCTTTTTCTTTTTTAAAATTTTACTTTTTAATTTTTATTTTCTCTTCAAAATCCTCTCTTTGAAAAGGCAAGAAAGAATATGCCCATTATGGCTTCTTATTCTCATAAATCTGACTGCCCTCTAGAACTTAGAAATAAGACCTTTATCAGAGAAATTTCCTGCAAATATTTCCCCTAATTTTCTACTTTACTGATAATTTTAGCTATATTCTTTTATTTATGAAAACAAAACAAAAAACAATTTTTCAATTTTGTGTAATTGAAATTGTGCATTTTATCACCTATTTTGTTTTGTCAAGAATTTTTCTCCTGCTAAAAGATTTGACAGATATTTTTTCCATGCTCCTTTAATTTGTTTATCCTGTCACTTATAAAGTAATGACTTCTTGCTTTAATAGCAGGCACCTTTGAGTTCATTAAAAAAAAAAACTAGGGTTTTTTTTGGGGGTATATTGTATATTCACTCATTCCAATGAAAATCATCTTTATTTCTTGCTCAGTACCATATTGTTTTGAAGTTTATAGTTTTGTAATATAGTTTTGGATCTGGTATTCCTAAACTCCTTTCTTTTCACTTTTCTTCATTATTTACTTTGATAGTATTCCACTTTTATTCCCCAGATGATGTTTTATAGTTCTAGAAAATGTTTTGATAGTTTGATTAGTATGGCATTGACTACCTAAATTAATTTAGTTAGTATTGTCATCTTTATTATATTGACAAAACCTACCTGTGAACAATTAACATGTCTTCAATTATTTATCTCATAAGGATGTTCTGAAGGCTGAATTCTGAATGTGTGTAAAGTTCTTTGCAAATCTTAAAGCACTGTATCAATGGAAGCTATATTACAGAAAGAGAATTTTTCCAAGAAAGGGAGAATTTGGTGACCATAATGTGTCTCTAACTTGCCTCCTCAAAGCACTAGGTAGATTAAAAATGATGGGTTCCATGGCACAAATGCAGGACATGAAGCACTAGATACATAACTGTTTTTTACCATTAGCTTCATTCTTCACTGCGTTCTCATTTTCTATAAATCCTAATTGTTAATGTTTTCTCCTCAAAATTACTTCTCATTTCTTCTGCATGTATTCATATTTGCATATGTGGTCTCCTTCAGTATAATGCAAGTTCTTTGAAGTCAGGGCTTGCTTTATTTTTGTTTATTATTATTTATTATCTCTAGAACAATGTTATCTGATACTCTTTTAGTGTATGTTTGCTTTTTTTAAGAGTATGCATACCATATGTTTCTGAATGTTCAGGGTCATTAGTTATGGATGGATAAGATACTCCTGGAATGGAAAGAATACATACTTATGAATTACAGTGAATTATCTAAGACTAGTGCTAATCTCATTAATTTATTTGTCTTAGCCATATTGGCTTATCCTTTCCATTTGCATCACTAACATAAATTTGGGATTTAACAATCCATTTCCCTTTAAATATATACATGCTGAGAGCATAAACATTTGAGAGAACAGACCTGACAGTTATAAATTTTAGGAAAAATAAGTCATTAGGATATGATTCTGTTTTTATCTTTTGTCCATCAATTTACTAGCTACTATAAAAAAAGCTATCTTGAAAAGTTTCACACTAATGGCCTATGGGAAATGCCTTCTAATTCATATTATGACAGAACTCATACACTGACATCTGAGACCAAGTATGAACAATTCTTAAGATGGCCAGAATTTAAATGACAAAGGAAATAGGACAGAGATGAGAGCCAGGTCACAGGAGAATTCAGGTCAAGACACAATTATCCAACCATTAGTAAAGATTTGAAGAAGCAAGCATAATCTCTCTATATTCTTTCCACTTTTCATTGCCCCTTTCTCTTTTCAGTAAGTCTCCATCCTTGATTCTCTGCTATTCAATGTTTTAATCAATAATTTGAATGATTACATGGAAGCCATGCTTATAAATTTGTACAGGGCATGAATCTGGGATAGATAGGAAATATATTATAAGGTAGCATTAGAATTTCCAAATTACTCAAAGTTGTACAACAACACACTGAATCCAATTAGATGGAATTTAATAGGGGCAAATATAAAGTTGCTGACCCAAAAGCATAAAACCACAGGAGTTCCATCTTGGAAAATCCCTGGAAAAGTATATACAAACTTTGAGTGTCCAGTTGTAGATGATCCCCATTGAAAGAAAACCTTCATTTAGATTTGAAAATTTATCTACTTAAAGCATGGGGGAGATATAACTCAACAATAATACAATTGAAAAAGTGGAAAAGGCCTTAAAAATCAACCAATTCATTCTTCTACTTAACGAAAAACTCTAGGGCATGTTTCAACTTCCTTGTGGGCAGGATCCCTTTCACTTTGGCCTTTGCCTTTCCATCACTTGGCACAATAGGAAGCACTTAATTCTGCTGAAATATTTCTACTAATAGGGAGATTATTATATGGATCATGTCTATAAGGATACAACAATGGAGAGTAAGAAGATTTGGTCAGATAAATAGAAGGAGATCAAGGAAAAAGTAGTGTCACTAAAACATAAAGAGAAGAAAAGAGAGCATCCAGGAAAAGATGGCTTTTGAAACTTTCAAAGACTGTAGAAAACTTGTAGAAAGGTCAAGACTTGAAGAGTGGAAATAGATAACTTCCTTTGGCAACTTAGAGACAGTAACTTTGTAGAGAGTAGCTTAAATAGGATGATGAATTTATAAACCATGCAGTAAAAAGCTAAATAGAGAGTGATGAGAAAGGAAGTGAAAGTACCAGTTGTAAGGCCTTCTCAAGGCAGGAGAAATAAAAGATGATAGTCGGTATTGCTGTATCAAGAAAACAAGTAATGCCTTCCCTAGATGGTAAGAAATCCAATATATCACTTTTTTCTGAGGCAATTCACTTCTGTTTTGTCATAGAACATAGCACCTTCTCTGATGATGATAATGATGATGATATCTAATAAATCAAATTTCATTCTAATTGATTTCCTTTATAATCTTATATATTTTATTTTGTGTATGTAAAATCATTCTTTTGAGAAGGGATGCATGAAGGCTTTACTGGACCACAAAAATAATATATGATACATCTAAAGAATCTTTGTAAAGGCAATATAAATAAAAATTACTCTTTTCTGGTAGTTTCATATGCATGTCCTGTCTCTCCACTGAGATTGGAAGTACTTGTGGACAGAGATTGTACACTGCACCATTTGGGGATGTCTCACAACACTTAGTAAATCCAAGGGAAGAGAATGTAAATGAGAGTTTGCTGATTACTGATTGATTTGTCTGGATCTACACTTAACCACTTAAATCCATGGGTTCATTAGGCACCTTTAGAAGCTAGATTAACTGTGAAGACATTACAGTCCTGTTTTTACCTTATTTGGCAATCTGAAGGATGTTTGGCACTCTGCAAACGAATAAGAGAAAGGTTGGGGATAAGAAGGTTGCTCCAGAAAAGCTGACTTGCCTTACAAAGGACAGTAACTTCCAGCTAGCAGGGAGGTCAGACATGTCCCAATCCATAATAATAGTACAAACATATGATTTCAAATACTGGAATGGCAATCAGTGCATTTTAAAAATAGCTTTTTTGAACTAATCACTCTCAGACACTATCTCTACCTATAAAACCCACTTAGATTCATTATCATCTGCAGTTCATTAAAGTGGATCAGAACAATGTGAAAGATGAATTGCAGTAAATAAAGTGTCAATTCAGGAAAATGTGGACATTAGAATGACTACGGCCATAACACAAAAATGCTCACTGGTCCATATGGAACATGGTAAAATCCCGTCACTTGAGTCATCAATCATTCACAATCATTAATAAGAGTAGTAATAAGAGCATTTGTACAAAATTTTATATATGTTGTCACTATATCCTTACAACAAACCTCTGAGATTTGTGTTATTGTCCCCACTTTACAATTAAATTAGAAAGATTAGGTGACTTACCCAGCATCATTTAACTACTAAATGTCTGGGTCAGGACCTGAACTTAGGCCTCCCTGACTCCAGGTCAAGAAAGAATTCTATTGTACCAGTTAGTAGAACTTGTGATCATCTAGACATGGACAAGAGTTTTAACCCTGAATATGGGGGAAAAAACCCTCCTAAGAACAATAATGAAACGAAAAAAGTGTTACCAGGAGGCCTTAAACTAATTTTAAAAAGAGCTGTCTTTTAGGTTCTGTGACATCCAAGGAGTTAATATGTTAATTACAGATCATTCTTATCTGTTCATTAAATCAGGTGCTGAAAGGTTTCCATTTGGCAATGCATCATCATTAACCTAGTTTTTAAGTATCTGTAAATAACAAATTCTGGATGGCTCAGTGGAGAGAGCATTGGGCCTGGAGTAAAAAATAGATCAGTTCAAATTCAGCCTCAGTCACTCACTAGCTGCACGATCCTGGGCAAGTCATTTAACCTGTTTGCCTACTCTACTGGAGAAGGAAGTGGCAAACCACTGCGGTATGGGGTCAGGAAAAGTCAGACATGACTAAGTTAAAACAATAAGAAATGACATTCAATCCTAAAAAAAAAAAATGAATCTTTTCCTTGTCCTATATTCTCCCTATCCCAATTCATATCAATTAGGGATTTTTAATTATAAAAAAGATTATTAGATTGGCAATCCTCCCCCACTCCATTCCAGATCTTTTGCCTCATAGAAACATTTTCATGGTTATACAAAATGTACACTTACTTATAAATCACACCTAATTATATTGTCTGCCTCTGTGTAGCAGAAGATAAAGAAGATATCCTGGTTCTTTTTTTTTTTTCCTTTTTACTTTCCTTTAAAAGATGACTCCAATTCACATCTATTTAACTGGATCTGATGTTAAAATAACTTCAATGCAGGGAGACACTGAATAGGAACACCAGTTATAGAAACCAGGTCACTGCCCCAAGACCCAGACTCTCTCCATTGTTTGTGGACATGAAGGTCTGATTTTAAAGATGTACCATTGCCAAGGAGGCAGCTGACTCCAATATCTGTCTGGGAAAATTTGTGTCATTACAAAGAGGGGCACCAAAAGTCATCTCCAGCAGTGACCTTAACGCTTTCATTTAGTCAAATGGATAAAGGATAAATCCAAATTCTTAACTCTCCACAAACTTGTTACAACCCCCCTATTTCAACGATAAAGGCTTGCTTGATCCTTCCACCCCCAACCATTTTCTCTCTCCTCAAATGACCTTGAATTATATTTATCTCATGTCTACTACCCTCCCCTCCCCAATGAATGCTAACTCCCAGAAATCAGGGACCAGTTCATTTTTTTGTCTTTGCGTCTCCAGCACCAAGCACAGTGCCTGATACATAGGGGTAGTTAAATAAAAATTATGCTCATAAGATTTCAAGATCATAGCTCTAAAGCCAAAAAAAGAACTTTGAAAACCATCTAGTCTAACTCTCTCATTTTACAGATGGAAAAAATGAGGGCCAGAGGGAAAGTGATTTCCCTAATTTCACACTGGTATTCAATTCAGAAGGAGGGTTTGAACTCAGGTCCTCTGACTCTGACAGTCAAACCATATGATGACATGCTTAATATATGCCAGGAATATAAGAGGGACTTTAATAAATGCTAGTTGACTGAATAAAATATCATTTTAACCTTCAGAGTCCCAAATAAGCATGATGAAATTCAGCAATTTACTTGAGCACCAGACACCACAGTTGCTCTTACTGTGCCATACTGAGAAAGTGATCACTTATATATAATGATACTGGTAGAAGAAGAGGATATGCTATTTTCTCTGAGGCCCATAGGTCATTTTTCAAATCTCAAGAAGGTTGTGAGGCAATAGCAACATCCTGAGAGAGATTCTATTGCTACTGTAATACTCCAAGGGCTTGAGATATTGTTAGTAGGAGATAGAGACCAGAACCCCCTCTTTTAGTGGAATGTTTCATAAACTCATTGCGGATGAAAAAGTGGCAACTAGTGACCAATTCTAATGTGCTGCAAAATAACGTGGGAGATTATGATTGGATGGAGATTGTAGAGAGCCTGAAATTCCAGGTTAAGAATTTATGATTTGGCCTAGTGTCAAAGAGAAAAGCACAAATAAACAGAAAAAGTTACTGCTTGAGAACACTCTCATGTGGTGCCTCTTTTTGTATTGATATGGATTTCCCTAGAAAATTGTTATAATGGGATAGATTTAGGGGTAGGAGCCTGCCTGGGATTCTATTTGTTCTATAGAAGATATAGATCAGAAGCTCATTATCTTTTTTTTTTCATTGCCCACTCTTCTGGAAGAGCCTGTTTACCTTTTCTCAGAATAATACATAAAGTAAAATACATAGGATAACAAAGGAAGTGAAATAATTGCACTTAAAAATTTGGACTTCCACAAATTGTCAATAGATCCCAGGTTAAGAAACCCTGATAGAAATAAGTTAACTTTGTTCACCTGAAGCATAGAAGATTCTGCTCCAGCCCTTTACCTTCACTCTGTATGTATCTCTATGTTTTAGATGTGTTTCTTGTAAACAACATATTGTAGGATTCTGGCTTTTAATCCAGTCTGCTACCCGCTTCCGTTTTATGGGAGAGTTCATCCCATTCACATTCACAGTTAAAATAACTATATCTGTATTCCCTGCCATCTTATTTACCCAGAGTTATGATTTTCTCTTCCCTTTCCCCTCTCTCCCTTCCCCCCTCCCCAGTACTTTGCTCTTGATGACCACCTCCCACCAATAATCCTCCTCCCTTTAGAGTCCCTCCCTCCCCTTTATACCTTTCCCCTAATCCTTCTATTAGTTTATCCCTTTCCTTTTCTCCCCTCCCTCCTACCTTCCCACGAGGAGGGTCAGTGCTTTCTTTGACGCCAAATGTGTTTGATATACTCTCTTAGAGTCCAATCTAATGAGAGTAAGGTTTACACAATACTCATCGCCCTCCCTTCTTCCCCTCAATTATATTAGATCTTCTATGTCTCTTTATGAGATTTTGCCTTATTTTACCTCCTTAATTTTTACTTTATTTTGCCTCCTTTCCCCTCTCCCCCCTTTTTCTTTTTCAGTATGGTATCCCTTCCACCTCTAATTTCTTTTCCATTATTATCAAAGAAAAATCAAATTATACTGCCATTCTTTAAAGGATACCTATAGTAGAAATATAGTTCTCAAGAGTTTTCCTTTTTACCTTTTTATGTTTCTCTTGAGTTCTCTATTTGGAGGTCAAATTTTTTGTTCAGATCAGGTCTTTTCATTAGAAATAGGTGAAATTCTCCTGTATCATTGAATGACCATCTTCTTCCCTGGAAGATGATGCTCATTCTAGCTGGATAACTTATTCTTGGCTGTAATCCAAGTTCTTTTGCCTTTCGGAATATGTGGTTCCAGGCCCTTCGATCCTTCAATGTGGAAGCTGACAGATCCTGTGTAAAAAAAAAAAAAAAAAAAAAAAAAAAAAAAAAAAAAAAAAAAAAAACCTTGGTGCGATAGTCCTGAAATTTGGCCACGATATTCCTTGGGGTTTTAATTTTGGGGTCTCTTTCTGGAGGTGATCGGTGAATTCTTTCAATGCCAATTTTGCCTTCTGATTCTAAAACATCAGGGCAATTCTCTTTCATGATTTCCTGGAAGATAGCATCCAGGTTCTTTTTTTCATTGTGGCTTTCAGGGAGTCCAATAATCCTTAAATTGTCTCTCCTGGATCTGTTTTCCAAGTCAGTTGTTTTTCCTAGGAGATATTTCATATTTTCTTCTATTTTTTCATTTTTTTGTTTTTGTTTAACTGATTCTTGAAGTCTTATTGAGTCATTTACTTCTATTTGTTCAATTTTAATTTTTAAAGTATTATTTCCTTCAGTTATCTTTTTTAGCTCCTTTTGTAGCTGGCCAATTGAATTTCTTCATTCAATGCATTCTTTTTCCATTTTGCCAGTTTTATTTTTCAGTGAATTGTTGTCTTTTTCCAATTCACCAATTTTGTTTTTCAGTGAATTGTTGTCTTTTTCCAATTCACCAATTTTGATTTTCAGTTCACCATTTTTATTTTCCAGTGAATTGGTGATTTTTTTCCAATTCACCAATTTTGTTTTTCAGGGAACTGTTTTCTTTTTCCAATTCACCAGTCCTATTTTCCAGTTTTTGATATTTCTGTTGCCCTGATCTCAATTTATTTCCCCATTCTTCTTCTAGCTCTCTTTTGAGATTCTTAATGCAATCATCCAGGTAAGCCTTCTGAAAGGGAGACCAACTTAAGTCTGCCTTTGTGGCTTCATCTGGGATTGTTTTCATAATGTCAGGATCTGGGGACTGTTCTATTTTTTCTCTGTAAAAGCTTTCTATGGTGAGAGCTCTCTTCTGCTTCTTGCTCATGATTTAAAGTTGGTATATTGGTCAAAACCAGAGAAAACTGCAACAATTTGTATTTGCCCTGGGGCAGTTTGCCGAGTTGACTTCCGGTCTGAGGCTGGTCGGGCTAGATTCGCACTAGGACCACGTTTTCAGCTGCTCTCGATCTACTTTTTTCCAAAGGCAGATCTGCCAAAGCACCTGCCCGCAAGCAGAGCAAAGTGGCCCAGGCGTCTCCCAGGGGCTTCCTGGGTGCCCAAAATCCGCCCCTCTATCGCAGCCCTGACTTCCGCCCCCGCTGGAGTCTGATCGTGACCAGCGGCCGATTTCCCCTGAGGCTAACCTTCTGCGGAGTTCTTTCACGGTAGATCTTTGATAGAAGTGCGTTGTAGTCCAAATGCTTGGCAGTGCTCTCACTTAGAAACCAGTTGGAAGGCTTACTTTGTCTGGGTTTGAGGGAATGTCCCAGGAGTTCACAGAGAAAGCTGTCCACAGTTCACCATCTTGGCTCCGCCCCCAAAATAAGTTAACTTTACCAAAAAACTTGGCAGTACCCACAACCATAAAGTTGTCATTTTTTATTGTTGCCCCTCTAGAAATCTAGTTTAGTTCTCTTTTTTCTGTCCTAGAGCATTCTTCCTAGGACAAAGAATCTCATCTTTACTCTATCACATTCTTTTTAAAATTACATTTATTTCTAGATGCTGCATATATTCTGAAGCACATTATAATCTGCTTCAGGAAAGGGAATATGCTATTTTGTCTTATTCTCTTTTAAACCCCAGATTCTAGCTGGGGGAGAAACTTATATAATATATGCTGCAGATATGTTTGTGGAATTTGAATTATTGATTGTGGAAAAGTTTTCAGTAATATCACACTAAATGGTAGTCAGAATGTAAACGATCATATTATAAGGCTCTTGTATGTGCTACTCTGCATTATTTATAAATTTATAAATCAGAGGAATGGACAGTATTCACATCTACAGGAAACAGCCATCATTACAATACTATTACTGTACAGAAAACACTTGATTATTGATATGGGAATCACAGATGAATCAATCATATTTGTATATAGACCTTGTCAATAAAAAGACCACAGTGGATAGAGTACCAGCCCTGAAGTCAGGATGACCTGAGTTCAAATCTGGTCTCAGACCTAGCTGTGTGACCCTGGGCAAATCACTTAACCTCCATTGCCTCAGCAAAAAAGCAAAAACAAAAACAAAAACAAAAACAAAAACAGAAAAATGAGGAAAAAGCATAGTGTATAATTATAACAAACATGGGAATAGTGAAAACATTAGAATGCATTTTGATATTAATATTATAATACTAATTTTAATATACTATTAATTTTGTGTACAGGTTTAACCAGAAGAAGTTAACTGGTATAATGAAACCACAATAGTCTAACAAAACTGCCTTAAACAATGAATATTTGTTTTCCTTTTGAAGTAGATAAACATGGAAATTTGAAGGTAAAGGAGTTTAGAATGAAAATATGCTTTAAAATTATAGAAGATAGTAGAAAATTATGAGTTGAATATTTCATTAAATATTAAGAAGCAATAGAGGTAAAAACAAGGAAGCAAAGTTATCTCCAAAGTATTTAAAAATGAAATATGAAAAGGGACAACAAATAGAAGAAAAATGGAAAATATCTGTAAAGATTTTTACAGTAAACTCATTTTACCACCAAGGTCAATGAAAACACCAAAGCTGAACTTTAAGTCAGATAAATTTCTTGAGGAAGTGGAAATGACATAGAAAAATAGATAAATTGGATCATGTATACAAAGATGAGGTTTATGCTGGAGGGAGCTGATTGAAGAGTCAGAAGGAAAAGAGGCTGTGGAAAGAGGCTGGAAGATTACATTGTCAAAACAATGATATACATTTGGATGGACAACCTTTAGAATTTAAGAAGTAGATATATGTTAGTGCAGATGGACAATGAGTTGGATAAATAATTGAATGAGAGAATCAAAATATCCGGATGTCCTTTAGGAAAGTATAAATGGCTTGTAAAGGTCATAAGCTCCTCCTGACATAAAGATCCATCTTGTTAATATCAATATTCTGAGGGTAATAGAAAATTTTGAATAATAGAAAATGACAGTTTATGAAGATCACTCAAAGGACAATAGATTACCTATGATAGACAAAAGCAGGCTGTAATGTAATACAAAGAATTGTGTAAGGGGAATTGTGTAAAGGGAGTCATCAAAGAAAAGTACTATTGAAAAAGATGTTCTGATCACATAAATCAAAGTGAATATTTACCATGTTCTCTATTCTCATCTTTGCCAAATCAAGAAAATGTAAAGAAGATCTCTGGTTTGTCTAATGGATTCTTTGGTTTTATCTAATTTTTTTTCTCTAATAGAATTTTTTTCCCTAAATACATATAGTTTTCAACATAATTAAAAAAAAACTTTGTGTTGTTAATTTCCTTTTTCCTTCCCTTTCTTCTTCCCTCCCCAAGACAGGAAACAATTCGCTTAAAGACACGTCCATATTTATCATGCTATACAAGAAAAAAATAGATCAAAAGAAAAAAATGAGAAAAAAAGAAACAAACAAAAAGGTAAAAACACTATGTTTCAATCCATATTCAGTCTCTATAGTTCTTTTTCTAAATGTGACTGGTATTTTCCATTCCAAATATTGGAACTGCCTTGAATCACCACATTGTTGAAAGAACCAAGTCTATCATAGTTTATCATTACATAATCCTGTTGCTGTTGTGCACAATGTTCTCCTTGTTCTGCTCACTTCCTTTAGGATCAGTTTATGGAGGTATCTCCAGGTTTTTCTAAAACCAGCCTGCTCATCATTTCTTTCTTTTTTTAAAAAAAATTATTTAAAAAAAAACATTTAGAGGTGTCATATGTTCTGTTTTTTTCCATTTATGCACGTTCATTAATTTTTAAATACACGTCTCTTTATGAAACAAATTGGGAGAGAAAAACTAGAACAAAAGGGAAAAACCACAAGTAAAAAACAGTAAAGGAAAAAACATAAACATATTGTGTGCTGATTTACACTCAATCTCCATAGTTCTCTCTCTGCATGCAGATGGTGTTTTCTATACAAAATTTAGTAGGATTGCCTTGGATCTCTGAACTGCTGAGAAGAACGAAGTCTTTCATAGTTGATCAGTGCACAACCTTGCTGTTTCTGAGTACAATATATTCCTGATTCTACTTGTTTCACTTAGCTTCATTTAGTGTAAATTTTTCATGTCTTTCTAAAATTAGCTTGTTCATTATTTCTTAGAGAATAATATTCCATCACCTTCAAATACCATAACTTATTCAGCCATTCCCAAACTGATGGCCATAGACTCAATTTCCAATTCCTTGCCACTACAAAAAGAATTGCTACAAATATTTTTGCACATATAGGTTCTTTCCCCTTTGATCTAATGTTTAACAATCTGTACGATAAAGATCAAACAGAACAGGTAGACATGGAAATGCTATTATTTCCATTGTGGAACACCTACATGGACGATATCATTGATCTAGTAAAGTACTGGAGATAACAACTATCATACCCAAGGATAAATCACATTTGCTCCAAAAATAATCTCATATATCTTTTTATAAAACTGAATATGTTTTCATGATCTTCTGAATTAGACTTGGATGGGACATTATGAACCATGCAGCCCAACACTCATAGTGAAGAAATAGTCTTAGAAAAGTTAAAGGATTTTCCGTATGATTTAGAGAAAAGAATAATGGAGATTCATAATACTCATGGATAGGCTCTACAATATGATTGTGAGCTTTGGCTTTTATTTGCTAAAAGGTTTTTTCCTCTCTAGAAAAGAAATATGAGGTCATTAGGTATAGAGTTCTGAATACTTTCAGATGAATGAGATAATATGGGTTTGAATGCCAGATCCTATGCAAGGTTGCCCTAGGCAAGTTAATTGATCTCTCTGGCCCCTGTTACCTTCTTATAAAAAGAGAGGTATTGATCTGAGTAACTTTCAAAGTTTTCTTTCCTTCCCTAATATTCTGTGACAAATAAAACACATGAGGAGAGTTAACAGTGGAAAATGACTGATGAATCAGATGGTAACGTGAGAGAGAATAAAAGAGGGAAGAGTATCAATTGATATAATTGAAAATTTCAAATGCATGGACAAGTCCCAGGGGATTTCATGTAAATGATATAACTTAGAACCAGAGTTAAGTTAAGAAGTGATAACAATGAGGTGATTCAAGGCAATTCGATTAGACTTATGATGGAAAGTACCATCCACATCCAGAGAGAGAACTAGGAAGATTGAATGTGGAACAAAACATAGTATTTTCACCTTTTTGTTGTTGTTTGCTTGTTTTTCCCCTTTTGATCTGCTTGTATTTTGCTCAACAAGACAAATATGGAAATATATGTAGAAGAATTATATGTGTTTAAACTATATTAGATGGTTTGCTCTCTTGAGGAAGGGGAAGGGGAGGGAGAGGAAGAAAAATTTGGAACCCAAGGTTTTATAAAGATGAATGTTGAAAACTATCTTTGCATGTATTTGGAAAAATAAAATATCATTTTAAAAAAGAAAGTGATTGATAAGAAAGATTCATGAAAAAGTTATATTGCATGTGAATGTCTCATTTTTTATTTAGTGAGACTTTTTTTTGTTCTTTACATTGCTTCTCAATTCTATTCCATAAGTACTTCTTTTAAAACATAATATTGTAAAAAAGTAAAACTGAATGCTATCCAGTTAAATGCCTTCCCATCACCATGAGAAGAGTTTAGAAAACTTACTCCCTTTTCCTTCTTTTCAAAGGTGAGGTGCTAGGGGCATGAAATTATGTGCATCTACTGTGAGACATGATTGATGCAATTGCTTAGTTTTGCTGAATGGCTTTTTTTCTCTGCCCCCTAATTTTTGTAAACTTAAGGGATGCCTTATTAGGCAAAGGAAAGAAAAGGGATATAAAAGGGATATATTTAGAAATGTGACAGGTGTGAAATATATCAATTAAATAAGAGTAATAGAAAACATATCATTCTTTGATATTAATGCATAACTTGGTGATATAAAAATAATCATTAACTATTTCCCGCTATGCCATTCTCTTTTCCTTACTTAACACAATTGTGGGGAGATTGGGTCAATGTTGCTATAATGGAGGCATTAGTATCCACCTGGTGGCAGCGTTTCTCAATTTCAGACAAAGTCCCCTTGGGGGCTTCAGAGTGCTGGCTTTGCAAACCCAAACCTAGAGGTGATAGCCAGCATCACATATGGGAACTGATCTAATGAGATATTCCTTTGGGATATGCAGAGTGCCCCAGTTAGTTGGTACTATTATAATGAAACAAAGACAAGCAAATGGTAGTGGATTATTAAGCATCTATTTAGGACTTTGACGTTCTGAAAAAAAAGTTTTCATATTCAATTCCATCTAAGACTCCTTAAATACTTAAAATGTGCAGAACACACTTTAAGATTATAGGAAAGCCACAAAGCAGATAGCTCTGTCCTGGCCTTCGAGAACCAATAACTCTAAAATGTGATAATTAAGAAAATAGGGAAGAAAGAAATGACAACAAATGCTATTGCCATTCTGGTTGCTCTGTGACTTGGTGTGATTTCTGATGATATTGACTACAATTTCCCACCAGTTGGAAATCTGAGGTGAGAGTGTACATTGGCCTCTTTTGTTTAAATATGTTTACTTTTTTTATTCTGTTCAGCAGAAGGAGAATGTGGCAACATGTAAATGACTGTTCTGTTTTTCTCTTTTTGTTTCAAAGAAATGGACAGAAATACAAGCCAGTGAAGGAAGAAACACATATAACTCCATGTTCTATTCAACTCAGTGGATTACTACTGAGCTATATTGGTTCCCTTGAATCAGATGTTTATTTTGAACTCATCACTACTTCCTGAGCATTTTGACAAGGATTTGACTTCTGAGCAAAATAGAAAAGGAAAGAATAGGGGAGTAATCAATCCCCTCCCTCTCCTTTTCTTTTGAATTTCAGGTAGCTTGGGGATGAAACTTACTGTATGTATTTTTAACAGCAGATTTAACAACCAGCAGATTAATAGTAGTAATGAGAGTATGCTCCATCTACCACACTGAGATAATGTTTTTAAAAAATTATTAAAGTTGCAGTCTTTATTTATAGCTACCTTTATAAAGAGAAAATGAAAATATAGAATTGTCCCCACCACTGAAATTGTCCCTGTTCTTAATACACAGTGGGAACAATATATTTCTATCATACTAAGGTTTAATACAGTAGGGTTTGTGATTTTATATATATATACATATATATGTGTGTGTGTATATACATGTATATGTGTATGTATATGTCCATACATATATATGCACCATGCCCACACATATTTCTACACCTCTCCTAAGTATGGTAGTGGTAACTTTTGTTTTTTAGATCATTAATCTATATAGTTTATCCCCAAACAGAGTAAAAACAAACAAATGAAAAAACCCAGTTCGTTAAAACTGATGAATCTTCTGAGACTTGAAATGTATGTCATGTCCTACATCTATAGTGTCATGATTTTTGCAAGGGAGGAAAATACATTTTTTCAACTCTTCTTTGGGACCAAACTTGGTCATTATAATTCCATGGTGTCTGGTTTTACTATTTTTCTCCACTTATGTTACTATGGTGATCATGCATATCATATTCCCCTTGGAATTTACTTTGAATCAATTCATAAAAACTTCCCATATTTCTCTATATTTATCACCTATTCCATTTCATTCATGCACCATGGATTTATTTTGTAAATAAATAACATGTCTATAATGCTTTAAAGTTTGCAAATACTTCCCAAATTTTATATCATTTGATCTTCATAACTGCCCTGGGAAGTAGGTGCTACTATTATCTTCATTTTACAGTGGAAGAAATGGAGACAGACAATAGCAAAGTACAGCATTATCTGAGGTCAGATTTAAACTCTGGTTTTTGTGATCACAGGACTCTGTCCATTGCAATTTTTCAGTTATTTGCTATGGTGAAAAGAGATACTCTCAGTCAACCCTTCTACAAGTATTTGTCAAGCATGGCACTTGTTGCTGGTACTGCAAAGACAAAAATGAAATATTTCCTCTCTTTCAGAAACTTTGTATAAATATTTTCATGCATTTGGGTCTTCTTAGAATGTCTAGTAGAAGGATTTCTGAGTCAAAGGGTATCTCTATACATATCTATTTAAATTCAACAAATGTCTTTTAAGTGACTACTATCCTTAGGATAATGTCCTCAGGACTAAAGATTTAAACATAATCATGAAAATATCTCATATTCAAAGAGTTTATTTTCTATTAGAAGGAAATAACTTGCAAATATATTAGGAAGCATAAAATGTATATAAAAGAAATACAAAATGATTCTATGGACACTTTGGTTTGTGGAAAGGGAGGGAAAGTGTCATTTAAAATTTAAAAAAAACACCAGCGAAAAATCATTTTTAGGAAATACATCTTACCCAGGATCATAGGTAACTAAAAATGTCTTGGATTTAGTCTATCAAACTATAGCTCATGCCTTTAAAGATACTCTTTAAAGACTCCTTAAACAAGGAAAAATTAACTAGTTGGAGGAATATTCATTTCTCATTGTTGGGTTCTGCCATTATAATAAAATGACAATATAATTGTAAATAATGTGTAGATTCGATGCTCTACCAAACTACCAGAAGGATATTTATATGGAACTAGACAAAATAATAATAAAATTCATTTGGATTTTTCTAGATGGTTAAATGGGAATAATGAAAACAAAAATACAAATGAACGTGTAATGGAAGTTCCATACATAAAAATTATAAACTACAAGGTCTTACAAAAAGAAAAAAAAGAAAATATCATTGGAGCAGACTAGACAAGAAAGAATCAGAAATAATGGGACTCAATAACTTCGTATTCAATAAAGATGGAAAAGTAAATTATCCAGGGGAAAAATATATTACCTATTTGAAAAAAAATTTCTGGGAAAAGTGAAAAGTCTCATCTAACAAGAATAAAATGTAGACCAAGATCTTCCATATGCTATAATAAATTCAAAATAGATACATGACTTGAAGCATTAAAGTCATCCTCTGTGAAATCATGAGAATCAAATTATATAATTTGCATAGCTATGGTAAAGGTGCAGATTGCTATCCAAATAGGGGACAGAAGCAATTAAAAAAAACTGATAAATTTCAATTTCATGAAAGTGCAAACTGGTATGTGAACACAATTAATTCAACTAGGATTAGGAGAAAAATGATTGACTGAGAAAAAAATCAATAAACCATTGTATCAAATATCTCTGGATAAGGACCTAATTTTCCAGCCACATGGACAATAGAAATATAGAAGCCTAAAAGCCACTCTCCACTAGATAAATAGTCAAAGAATATTAATGAGTTCCCAAATGAGATGAAAACTGTGAGCAATCTTAACTCAAGAAAATAAGTCAATAAGCTTTGCACACCTACTCTGGCTTAAGCACTGTGCTAAATTCTAGTGATATGAAGTAGCTCACAATCTAGTAGAGAAGGACAACATGTAAACAAATATGTCCAAATCAAATCTATATGTTCACATCTAATCTACTCTTATGTAATCTATCAATGTATGTATGTGTATGTCTATATATGTGTATATATGTCTATTTTATCTATCTATTGTTTATTGACAGCTAGATGGCACAGAGGACAGAGTTCTGGACTACAAATAAGTAAGACTCAAATTCAAATCTAGTCTCAGATATTAACTAGTTGTATGATTCTGGTCACTTCACTTAGTCTCTCTCAATTTCAGTTTCTTCATATGTAAAACAGGGATAATGCTTGCACATCTCAGGGTTATTGTGAGGATAATGAAATAATATCTGTAAAGTGTTTCGCAAATGTTAAAGTACTAGAAAAATGCTAACAATTTTCTAAAAGCTAGTAACGCTTAAAATTGGACTAAGACTTTTGGGACACCCAGTACAAGAGAAACTGGAGATCATCTCAGATGGAAGGCACTTTTATGAAAGAGGGCCAGAATATAGTGAGGTTTTAGCTAGGAAACAGATAAAGCAGGGAAGCCAGGATTAGGTGATAAGGGATAGAATTCCATAAGAAAAAGTTCATATTGCTATTAATAAGAGAAATCTAAATCAAAGCATCTTTGCTGTGAACTTCACACCCCGAGCATTGTTTAAAATAACTAAAGATTGGAATAATTGGCATTGAAGAAATTATGATAAAGCAAGGACAAAAATACACTCTTGTGGAACTGTGAATTTGTCCAACCATTCTGAGAAAGAATTGAGGATTAAGCAGAAGATGAGATGAAAATGTCTATAGTCTCTGTTCCAGATTGCTAGGTATATTTCCAAGAAGATTGATGACAGAAAGAAAAGACTTTATATAAATATTTATAGCAGCACCTTTGTGATAGCAAAAACAATAGCAACAACAACAAAAAACCAGGGGAAATGATAAATGCCTATTAATCAAGAAATGTCTGAACAAATGTGGTAATGAATGCAATAGAATATTGGAATATGAGAAAGATAGATAAGCAAGGAAAGTTGTATGTGGACTAATACAAAGTTAAGTAAGTAAATTGTAAATTGAAAGAACAACAATATAATTTGACTCAGATGTAGAAAAATTACGACTATATTTGTTTCCAAAGAAGAGATATGAAAAAACATCTTCCTCTGTTTGTTTGAAGAGATGGGGAACTAACACTGCATAAAATGTAAGTTTCCTGTTGACAAGTTAGTTAGTTTTGGTGAACTGTTTTTGAAATTATTCTTTATAAAGGAAGACTGGGAGGAGGTGAGGAAGAAACACAAGAGGATATGTAAGTGATATAAAAACAAAGATACCAACAAAAATTATCTTTTTTTTAAAAAAAAGTAAAGAGATAGGTGTTATTTATGGTAAAAAAAATCACCAAAGAGAAGAAAATTCATTTTGGGGAAATAAACCCAAATTATGATAGTCAATATAGAAAAATGAAGAAAAAGTCTTTTTTTTTCTCCATTGGGTTTATTCTTTCACCTTAAGTAACCCAACTTAAGAACAAAAATGCACACAGCTGCCAAATGAAATTTGCATCAATAAGTTAAAAACTATCATTTAAATAGTTGCAAACTCTTTTTTCCTTGTGAATTTTGAAGTGATTCTCTATAAATACTATCCATAAAGTAAGTCTTGGAAGTTCTCTTTTACATAAGATGGCCCTTGAAATGTCAATGACTGCCAAAAAGGGGATGCGGTAGTTCTTGTGTAGAAATAGTTGAGAAGTACTTTTGAAAACTTGGATCTTTGGACAATCTGGTGCTTATGAATTTATTCAATTTGGCTTGGCCGATTCGAAAGAAATAAAACAGTTCAAAAATTAGTCATGATTACAAGCAAGTATGCCAAGAGGAAATACAGTTGAACTCACATGTTAAGATGGAGTTATGGACAACTAAGAATGTAAAAGACAAGAAAAATGCAAATTATCCATTAGTTTTTATGAGAAAAGCTGATGCAATTTCCATTTGAGGGCAAAGCTGATTTGGGTAAAAAACAAAAAAAATATGCCAGTTTTTGTTTCTTTGATAGGAAGAAAATATCTGGATCTAAACCCAGCAGAAAAATAGAGTTAACTCCTTTTCCCAGTCCTGATTCCTCACAGGCTGATATACAGTACAACTCAAGTGAGAAAGCTGAGAAGATCAATCATTGCAACTGTAGAAAAAAAATTGAGGAAACATCGTTAAACAGTAAAAGGCCAAAACAAAAGTCATTACAAAAATCCATTTTATAAAATATTTATATCAAGAAAACCAGATATTACCATGCTGCAACACCTACTTTGCCTTCACTTCCACTTTGTCAAGTTTGCAATGTATTTATTCTATTTATCCCATGCAACGTTTTATTAAGAACTTCAAAGCATATCCTCCTTTTTCCCACCATCATTGCTTTATCCAGTGTGTTAATGACTTTGCTCCTCAGCTTGTTTTTTTTTCTTTTTAAGACATTAGAAGATCTAATGTGACATCTAGGTTATCCATGTTTTGTCCATCATTCTCACTACACTACATTTTTTTTTGCAGATATATAATGGCATAACTTTTCCTTCATTTCCCACTTATAAATCATTTTCAGTGACATGCTGTAATCTCTTTAAGCTTATGGTTCATTTATTTTTCCCTTTGGTTTATTCATAATCCTGATTCTTTGGTGATCATGGTGTCTTATAATAGAAAAATAACTTCACTGAGAGAATACTTAGGTTAAAGAATGAAACTTTTACTATAGCTTTGGATCACTTAAACATTGTACAATGTCCAAAAAGTAATCTGGCTTGATCTTTTCTTCCTACTCAATTTTTAGGCTAACTTTAATTCCATCTGCTATATCTAAATACAAGATGAACATGTATGCATGCCCATATACTATTTGGTAGATTTTATTGCTTGTCCATACACTATATATAAAGGATGAGAAATATGTACTCTTTATTTTTTTATTATGGAGAGTTAGATTAAGTTTTTTTAATGTTATGGCCCAACTGATGAACTTTTTATTTAACAGTCTTGAGTCCAATGTAAATATTGTAAGGACACCTAAGAAAGCAATTACATGCTTTTCTATTTCATAACATAACATTTGTTTGCTCTCTCTCTGTTTGTCTCTCTGTCTCTGTCTCTGTCTGTCTTGCTCTCTCTCTGTCTCTTTTTCTGTCTTTTTCTCTATCTTTATCTTCTTCTCCTGACATATGTATCTAGCTATACATATACTTAGTTTTATGTAGGTAGAGAGATACATAGATAGATAATTAGTCTCCCCCATTTTTATGTAAACTCAAGGGAAGGAACCATATATGTCTTTTTTATATATGTATCTCCTGTACTTGGCACTGTGCCTAGCTTATAGTATGCACCTAATAAATACTCTTTTCAGTGATAAAATCTTTAAGTCTGTATATTTTCTTCAAGAGCATAATTAAAAAAGCACTGGGCAACCTTGCTCTCTCAGAATTAGATAAATCAAACCACAAAATAAACAAGAAAGAAGTTAGGGAGATAAACAAAATGTTAGAAAAGTTAGGTATGACAGATCTCTGGAGGAAATTGAATGGTGATAGAAGGGAGTATACTTTTTTCTCAGGGGTTCATGGAACTTATATGAAAATTGATCATGTGTTAGGGCATAAAAACTTCAAAATCAAATGCAGAAAAGCAGAAATAGCAAATGCATCCTTCTCAGATCATGATGCAATAAAACTCACATGTACTATAAGGCCAGGAGAAAACAGACCAAAAGTTAACTGGAAATTAAATAATCTAATCCTGAAGAATGAATGGGTGAAAGAGCAAATTATAGACATCTGTAGATATAGATATCAATAATTTCATCCAGGAGAACGACAATAATGAGACAACACCCATTCTTATTAAAAACACTAGAGAGTATAGGAATAAATGGGCTTTTCCTTAAAATGATTAGTAGCATCTATTTAAAACCATCAGCAAGCATCATATGTAATGGAGACAAACTAGAACCATTCCCAATAAGATCAGGAGTGAAACAAGGCTGCCCAATGTCACCATTACTATTTAATATTGTATTAGAAATGTAAGCATTGGCAATAAGAGAAGAAAAAGAGATAAAAGGAATTAGAGTAGGTAATGAAGAAACCAAATTATCACTCTTTGCAGATGACATGATGGTATACTTAGAGAACCCTAGAGACTCAGCTCAGCTCAGCTCAGACTGGCAAAAAACTCCAAACTCCAAACTCTAAACACCTGGAGTTTATCTGAGGCACTCAGGACACTCTTCCCTGATTGGGGGCAGGTGTTCTGGCAAACTTGTCTTGTTTAAGGAGTAATTCGGACTTAGTCCTAGCCCCCACCGGCCCAGCACCTTAAATTAATTCGCCGAAACGCCTCAGGGCAAAATCTTCAGCCGGCCATTTCAGCCATTTTTTTTTCCC
>JAJPUD010000943.1:485234-502471 GCA_023553655.1 Myrmecobius fasciatus
TATTTAAATAGCCCCATATCAGAAAAAGAAATAGAACAAGCCATTAACCAACTCCCTAAGAAAAAATCTCCAGGGCCAGATGGATTTACATGTGAATTCTACCAAACATTCAAAGAACAATTAATTCCAATACTATATAAACTACTTGAGAAAATAGGGACAGAAGGTATACTGCCAGAATCCTTCTATGAGACACATATGGTGCTGATAGCTAAACCAGGTAGGGTGAAAACAGAGAAAGAAAACTATAGACCAATTTCCCTAATGAATATTGATGCAAAAATTTTAAATAAGATATTAGCAATGAGATTACAGAAAGTCATCCCCAGGATAGTACACTATGACCAAGTAGGATTTATACCAGGGATGCAGGGCTGGTTCAATATTAGGAAAACTATCAGCATAATTAATTATATTAATAACCAAACTAACAAAAACCATATGATTATCTCAATAGATGCAGAAAAAGCCTTTGATAAAATTCAACACCCTTTCCTATTAAAAACACTAGGGAGTATAGGAATAAATGGGCTTTTCCTTAAAATGATCAGTAGCATCTATTTAAAACCATCAGCAAGCATTATATGTAATGGAGACAAACTAAAACCATTCCCAATAAGATCAGGAGTGAAACAAGGCTGCCCATTGTAACCATTACTATTCAATATTGTATCAGAAATGTTAGCTTTAGCAATAAGACAAGAAAAAGAGATAAAAGGAATCAGAGTAGGTAATGAAGAAACCAAATTATCACTCTTTGCAGATGACATGATGGTATACTTAGAGAACCCTAGAGACTCAACTAAAAAACTACTAGAAACAATTCACAACTTTGGCAAAGTTGCAGGATTCAAAATTAATCCACATAAATCATCAACATTTTTATATATTACCAAAAAAGTTCAGCAGCAAGTGATGCAAAAAGAAATTCCATTCCAAATAGCAGATGATAGGATAAAATATTTGGGAATCTATCTGCCAAGGAAAAGTCAGAAACTATACGAACTAAATTACAAAACACTTTCCACACAAATAAAATCAGACCTAATCAATTGGAAAAATATTAAGTGGTCATGGGTAGGCAGAGCAAGCATAATAAAAATGACAATACTACCCAAACTAATCTACTTATTTAGTGCCATGCCAATCAAACTCCCAAGAAATTATTTTACAGATCTAGAAAAAATAGTAGCAAAGTTCATTTGGAAGAACAAAAGGTCAAGGATCTCAAGGGGATTAATGAAAAAAAAAAGGCAGATGAAGGTGGCCTTGCTGTACCAGATCTAAAACTATATTATAAAGCAGCAGTCATCAAAACCGTTTGGTACTGGCTAAGAAATAGAGCAGTCGATAAGTGGCACAGGATAGGATATCAGGACTATCTAGGCAATAACCTTAACAATCTAGTATTCGATAAACCCAAAGACCCCAGCTCTTGGGATAAATACTCACTATTTGGCAAAAAGTGCTGGGAAAATTGGAAACTGGTGTGGAAGAAATTAGGGCTTGACACATACCTAACACCACATACCAAGATAAGATCTAAATGGGTTCATGATCTAGATATAAAGAGGGACTTTGTAAGCAAGTTAGAGGAACGTAATATAGTTTATCTCTCAGACCTGTGGAGATGGAATAAATTTATGTCCAAAGAAGACCTGGAACTCCTAATTGAACACCAGATGGATAATTTTGATTATATTAAGTTAAAAAGTTTCTGTACAAACAAAACAAATGCAGACAAGATTAGGAGGGAAGCATCAAATTGGCAAATCATCTTTACATTTAATGGTTCTGTTAAAGGCCTCATTTCTAAAATATATAGAGAATTGTTCATATATATAAGAATTCAAGCCACTCTTCAATAGATAAGTGGTCAAGGGATATGAACAGACAATTTTCAGATGATGAAATTAAAACCATCTCTAGTCATATGAAAAGGTCCTCCAAATCACTATTGATCAGAGAAATGCAAATTAAGACAACTCTGAGGTACCATTACACCCCTGTCAGATTGGCTAAAATGACAGGAAAAGATAACGATGAATGTTGGAGGGGATGTGGGAAAACTGTGAACAGATCCATCCATTCTGGAGAGCAATTTGGAGCTATGCTCAAAAAGTTATCAAACTGTGCATACCCTTTGACCCAGCAGTGTTTCTACTGGGCCTATATCCCAAAGAGATCTTAGAGGAGGGAAAGGGACCCACCTGTGCAAGAATGTTTGTGGCAGCCCTTTTTGTAGTGGCTAGAAACTGGAAACTGAAGGGATGCCCATCAATTGGAGAGTGGCTGAATAAATTATGGTATATGAATGTTATGGAATATTACTGCTCTTTAAGAAATGACCAGCAGAACCATTTCAGAGACGCCTGGAGGGACTTGCATGAACTGATGCTGAGTGAAATGAGCAGAACCAGGAGATCATCATGCACAGCAACAACAGTATTACATGTTGATCAATTCTGATGGACATGGCTCTCTGCAACAAAGAATGGTCTCAAACCAGTTCCAATTGTTCACTGAAGAAAACTATATACACCCAGAGAGAGGGAAATGAAATATGGACCACAACGTAACATTTTCATGATCTCTATTGACATTTGCTTGCATTGTGTTGCCTTTCTCTGATTGTTTTTTTTTTTCTTGTAGATAAGATTTTTCTTGCATAACTTCTCAAGCTTTTCAACATTATTAACATGTAGTGGACTTCCTGCCATCTAGGGGAGGGAAGGGGACTGGGGGTAAAATTTGTAATGGAAAGCTTTGTAAAGATCAATGTTGGGGAACTACCCATACATATGTTATACCAATAAAAAGCTTTAATAAAAAAAGAACACTGAAAGATAATAAACAGCATCACTTCATAAAATATCATGAAGTGGGTGAAGATAATTCAAATTTAGAGATGCTTGTCAAGAGATTCAACTAATTAAGGCCATTCCTAAGACATCAGAGGATAAAACTGGAAATACAGCAAACAGATGATAGAAAATGTCCAAAGTGATTTTTTGGAAGAAACTTTTTTTTCATTATTATAAACAAGATTGTCAGAAGATGGAAAATCATACCCTACTTTGCCCTACCCACCTAGGTAAAATCATAGATGAGGATTGGAATATTCACTAAACCATTGATTTCTCTGAGGAGTGACTAAGCAAAAATATCATGAAATAATGTTGAACTATGATCATTGATGATGAAACTTATAATTTTTCAGTCCTGAGAGGAAGACGAACACAAGGAGGGAATGCTGGCAGATTAATCTGTGCTATTTGGTTTACTTGAATTTACTACAATGGATGATATGAACTACAGTGATTAAGCAGAAATAATTAATACTAACTAACATTTAAAGAGCACTTTACATATACATTTTATGCCTTATATATATATTAGCTCATTTGAATTGCACATCAATCCTGAGGTATAGGTCTCTTCCTCTTCCTCTTCTTCTTCCTCCTCCTGTCCTCTTTGTCCTTATCTTCCTCTTCCTCCTCCTCTTTATCCTCTTCTTCATCATCCTCCTACTCCTTCTCCTTTTCCCCTTCTCCTTCTCCTTTTTCTTCTCCTTTTCTTTTACCTTCTCCTCCTCTTTCTCCTTTTCTTCTTCTTCCTCCTCCTCCTCCTTCTTCTTTCCAAATGAGGCAACTGAAACTGCTAAATATCTTGCCCATTGATAAATGTTTAGGAAATCTCCAAGGCAGGATTTTCTTGCCTCTCTATAGAGTTCTATCCGCTATGCCTCCTACCTAACTCTAAATTCCAAAAAAAAGAACTCAAATTTTTTTAAGTAATCAAGCTTTTCTTTGATATTTCATTTTTCTATACTTTCCTGGTTTTCTTTTTTTAATTCTTGTCTTCTGTTTTTCATTTTGCCATAGTTTTTTTTAAAGGTTTTGCTCATCTAATTCCTTTAGAATTGCCAAAAACTTTTAATTCCATTTTTTTGGAACTAGCAAAAACATTAAATTTACTTTTAAAAATCATTTTGTAGAAGCATAAAAATAGCAGACCACCTGAATCTCTGTAGCATAAGGTGTCCAATTCTGTACCACATTATTTTGTTTAGAGCATCAAAGAAACCTAGTTTCACAGGAGTCATGTTGGCCATTTCCTTTAGCCCTGCTTACTAAAACATTTCTAATAACAGACTCCATGAAATCAATAGAATAGCCCAGAGAACAGAGAACTCTTTCCTTGGAGTCAGGAAAACCTGATATATTCACTGCCTTAGCAGTGTGACCCTGGGCAAGCAATTCAACCATTCAGTACCCCTTTTGACTTTCCAAAGATGTAAGTGACTCCCAAGTTGTTAAACTACATTGGTGAAGATAGTTTCTGTTCCATTATAGCTCCAATGGTACAAAAATGTGGGAAAAAGTCAGATTTTAAGCAGTTTAGTTCAAATATGATGGAGCTATGAAATCATGTTTTATAGTCAGAAAGAAGAGTTGGATTTCTCTTGAACAGCCATGTTAACTGATATATTCTTGCCCTATGACCTCCTAACTTGCTTTTCCTTGACTGCTATCTGGAAGCAGTTACAAAGAGGAGAGCAAAGGCTTTAAATTTGCCATCAGCCTAATTAAAACATTTAAAAAGCATTTAATTACAATATGCCAACCTACACAAATGTAAAGATCTTTCCTACAGAGACTAGGTGATGAATGGGAAGCATTTTTTAATCAAATGCTTGGCAAACTGGATAGGTTTTCTTGTTTGTAAACAACTATACTAATGCTAAACATATTTATTCACAACTTGACAAGAAATATAGCTCTGTAATTAATCATTTCCCTATCTAATGCAGACAAAATAAAAACAGAAACCCAGGACTTGTATCCCCTTTTCACAATAAAATAATCACATACATGAATAATTATCGACATTATCAGGTATCTACACATGTGCAATACTTTTCCCTGGGGAGGGAGGGGGCAAAAACAATGCCATACTTTTGATGTGTATTGCAAATCTCCATTGCTTTTACTTTCTCCTTGTTTTAGCCAAAGCAATATCCAAGCATATTTCTCTATTGTGAACTATTAACACCATTGTTTTTAGTTATCTATTAATTACAGGCTTTTCATATTTATTTTCAATCTATGATGTTTACCTTTATTAATTGTTGCCTGACTAAAAGTAGTATTGCAGCAGACATTGAAAGGTCATGGGTTAAAAATCCATCTCTTTCCTCTGGTACTTATAGCATGACCCCCACACCACTCAGGAACCATTAGATCTACAGCCAGAATAGCCTAGACTGGAGACATACTTTCACTACTTCAAACATTCTTGTTGTTTCCCACAATCCACTTGCTCTGATTTTTTTCTTTCATTCCCTTATGTTCCTCTGGTATAGCTGCTCCCTCCCAGTATCCATATCTTTTCATCTGTATTTCAGTGGTGAGGGATGAGAGGGGCTCATAGGTACTTGATTCAGAAAGCTCTGGGTTCAAATCTTACCTCTAAAGCTTACAATGTGTGTGACTTTGGCCAAACCACTTACTTTTCCTGATTCTCAGTTTATGTGGAAAAAAAGAGGAAATTAAACTAGATGAACTCTGAAGTCATTTAATGCTCAATATTTATGGCCCTGATTCTTTCACCAGGACCAAATCTCTATTGTTCTTTGCTTATGCCTTCCATTTTGTGTTTTGGAAACATTTCCATTGATAGCAGCCTACCTTTTGTCATAGAGCTGCTATTCTCACAGATTTCCTAGTCACCACTGTTTATACTGTGCTGTGTTGTTTCCCCCAGCAGAATGAAAACTCTTTGTAGGTAGTGACTCTCTTTGCTCTTGTATTTGTACCCAGTCATGGCACATCTAAAGCAAATCAATATGTTGCCTTATTATGCCAGAACCAGGCCCTCTAGATACTTGCTGGAAATCATCACCCCTCTCTCCCCATCAACTTGGACTATCTATCATCCCCACTTCTTCCCCACAAGAATCTTGAACTCTGTCCCTGGAACTGCCCTGAGCTCTGACAAATGTGTGTTATCTTATCTTGCCCAGGATTATGGCTGCCCATGCCATTGCCTGGACATTTCCATATGACACTATCCCATCCACCCTCACTTTCCAGTTCCTCTTCATTCAGGTAGACAATTTTTGGAGTCCTTCGAAGCACAGATGTTTTTGAGCACTTTTGAGCATCACAGAGAAGCCTATGGAAGAAGGAGGCAAAGGGAGGAGTCCATCTTCATTGCCTCTTGAATTTCAGATTTCAGGAATCTCTTTCAAACTCACTTCCATCCAGCTTACACCTCTCTGATGAAATAGTTCCCTCTACGACTAACGCACTTTATTGCTAAATCCAAAGTCCTATTTTTTAGTTATTTTCTTTGACTGTTCTGCAGCATTCATAACTGCTGGCTACTCCTGCCACTAGAATATTTTCTTCTTCCTTGACTTCTAAGACAATAACTCTTTATAATTTTTTAACTTTTCTCTCTCTGTCTCTGTCTTTCACTCTCTCACCTTCTCTCTGTCTCTCTCACGCTTTCATTTTTTCTCTCTCTCCTGATTCTATCCCTCTCTACTTTCCAGATTAAACTCATTAAATGAGGTAACATATCCTAAAAGAAAGCTTCTGTCTCTTTTTTCAATTGCAATTGATCTAAAATTTCTACTTGTCATAATCTCTTTTGTATTCTAGATATTAATATTTGTATATGTTACTTACAAATGGATTGTAATATTCTTATGAGTAGAGATTGGATAGTATTTATATGTCCCCAGCATTTAGTACAGTACCTTGTACATAGTAGGAAGTTCATAAATATGTGTGGTTGAATTGAATGGAAAATAAGTTAACTGTCTTAATTATGTTAAAAATAACAGAAAGTTATCATCAGAGAACAATTTATGAACATGTACCATTCTGGGGTTCATTCATTTTTATTTAACATGTATTTGAGAGATGTATCTGTATTGACAAAATTAAAAATCTTAAAACTGTAAAAAGTATCAGCTTCTTTTTCTGTAAAAGATGAGTTAGTTTTTATCATTATACTTTTTGCACTATGGAATTTCTACCTCATTTCCCAAATGTCATTCTAGAAACATCATAAAATAGAGCAATTAAACATGAAATTCATTGCAAAGATTAATCTTGCTATTGAAATTCGAGGTTAGCCAAGAGGCAGCTACTTGAACTTAAATAAAGGAAGGCCATCTTATCAAAGAAAGGACAAAGACTTGCTTTCTGAAGTTACCATATATTTAGTTCTTCATTTATTAGATCAATTATATGAGTATGCAATCTAATCCATTTGATATTAGAGGGAACAGTCAATGAAAAGACTAGAAAATCAGAAAAGATTAGAATAAAAGAAATTCTGGACTTGGAATCCACAATTCTATGCTTGCATCCAATTTCTGCCTCTTGTCAAGTTTCTGAGCCAAGGGAAGTTACTGAAGCTTGTTCTGCCTCAGTTTTCTAATTTACAAAATGGGAATGATAATATCACCTGGACTAGTCACTTCACAGGATTGACATTAATGCATCATGCTATTATGTTCCTTGTTCTCCGACCCCCACAGTTTCTCTCATATTTATCTTATATACATTATATGTTCAATTATTTATTAGCATGTTGTCTAAAGTATAAGCTTAAATCTAAATTATAATCCACCGAGAACAGGGATTTTTTGGTGTTGGTCTTTGTAGCCTCCAAAATCTAGGTTATTGCCTCTCAGAAACACCTAATATATTCTTGTTGGTTGATTAAAGCATTTTCTGTTTTCTTTTATTGTTTTATTTTATATGTGACAGGAAGGCACTGTGCCAAGCACTAGAGATACAAAGAGGGCAAAAGATAGTCTCTGGTGTCAAGGGACTCACATTCTATTGTAAAGTGCTCCCTCAAGGTCAGCTATGATAGCTGAGGATAGTAGACAAATATTACCAGTTTCAGAACCAAGAAACTGAATGTTTCTGATTACTCATGGGAATTATGTTGACTTAGGGAAGAAAATATCTAATACTTCAGATATTTACATAGAGTATAAGATCTCTGCAGAAATCAGACAAAAATGCCCTTTCGACATAGTTGTTTATTGCTTCCTTCCTTGAAGAATAGATAAAACAATGAGAGTAAATGATCTTTTTTTCTTTAGAAGGACTGTCATATGAAAGAGGGATCAGACTGATTCTGATTGGCCCCAGTGAGCAAAACTAGGAAAATTGCAAGAGCACTACAAAATGCAGTAATTAAATAAAAAATTCATTCTAAAGATGAATCTTTCCACTGAAATGTCAGTTTGTCATAGAAGCAGCTCCTTTGTATTTCAAGAAAACATTATTTCATAAAGCAATGGAAAATGGATTTTTGAAATTATATACTTTGACCATAATTTGCTAATAATAAATTGTCAATAATTACTAATAACACTTGAAGATAGATAGATTTAGGCTGATATAAAGAAAAACATCCTAACACCTTTCTAGTTATCCTTAAATGCTGCTTAAATGACTATGGGGAAATTATATGATCTGCCTCAGCTTCAGTCTCCTGAGCTATACCATAAAGATATTTGACTAGATGAACATAGAATCATAGGTTTAAAATGAAAAGATTATTAGATGATCACTTAGCCCAACCATCTTGCCTGACCTTTAAAGTCTCTTTTCTACTTTAAAGGGTCCCAATAAAAATTTTCCAAAGGCAAAATGGAGGTGCTGGGTTCTCTCTTATCATGGATCTTCATGTAGACTTTAAAAGATTATTTGATTTAGAGAAGATTTTCTTTCTGCTATTAGTCAGATTAGCTGTCCTTTAAAGTCCCATTTAACTCTGGAATACCATTATGCAGGTCTCAACAATAGTATGCAAGTTGTGTTGAATTTGAATTAGTCTTCTGCAATCTTGTCTACCATCATTGATTTGTACCATGAAAAAACAGTTCAATTGGGGCAGCTAGGTGGCGCAGTGGTTAGAGCACCAGCCCAGAAGTCAGGAGGACCTGAGTTCAAATCTGATCTCAGATACTTCCTAGCTGTGTGACCCTGGGCAAGTCAATTAACCCCAATTGCCTCAGGGAAAAAAAAAAGAGTTCAACTGAGGAAAAGCTAAATTTTAATCCAGCCCCTGTGTCACTTACACAAATTCAGAAACAATCAAGTCAAAATGGAAATTGTTTTTTAGGAGAGTTAATTTTAGATGTTGTCTAAATTCTCAGAGGAATGTGTTGTGGCTGAAAATGCTTTCATTATCACACCACATTTTGTCAGTAGTCTTTTGTGCCTGCTGCAGGAAGATAGCCTTACCTATAATCCAGAGGCGTCCCCAGCTTGGCAAACCTTTCTGATTAAACCACTAAATTTGATCCCTTGATTCCATTTCTTTCCACTGCAAACATTTCTGGGCAATGTGCTGACATTTTTCCAAAAGAAAGAAGCGAAGGCCATATCTCATGGGTCAGAAGACATGTTCGGGCTATTCCCACAACTTTGGTTTCTTGGATTTTTGAAGGCCATTTGAAAATAAAGTCAAACACTTATCAGCAGCACATGAGACTTTGTAACAGTGTTGGCATGTGGGTCTTAAAAGCAGATTCTAAAATCTCCTTTGCAGTCTTGAAAAAATAAGCCCCAATTAAATGACATGAAACAGATGAAAATGAACTTAAAATTAACTTTCAAATTTTCATTCATTTTGATAAAACTTTTCATAAGGTTCATTATCCTCTGGATCCCAGCTTATCTTTCCTGTTTCTATTCATTGGAAATTTAATTAATGATCCCTTGCACACAGTAGGAATTACATGAATATTAAATTGAATTGAATTAAATGAGGGTCTGTTATATGTAACACACTGTACTGAACAGCTAGGGGGTAAAGAAATAAGCACTGATAAAACAGCAGCTGTCTTCAAAGAACTTTTTAGGAGTTGAACATGGTGACTAGAATTCATATATTCATTCATTCAGCATTAAGACTTATTATGTTCAGTACTAACCAGTTTGAGGATATTGATAAAATGAACAACAGCCTATGTCCTCAAGGAGCTTACATTCAATTAAGGAGAAATCTCATATTCTATCACAAACTTAGAAAAGCAAATATAAAATAAAGAAGAATTAATACAAAAAGTCAACATGGGGTGGTATCATGCTAGACATGGAGTCAAGAGACCTGGGTTCAAGTATTGCCTCAAGCTAGTCAATAACAATAATCCTGGACTTGACATTCAAACTCTTTGTGCTTCTGTTTCCTTACTTATAATGTGACAGCATTGGATGTTGTCACCTCAAAATTCTCTTCAAGCTCTGAATGTTTGCCTTTATGTGTGTGTTTGCACACACATATGTATACACAAGACATGTATACACATATGTATAGATATGCAGTATGTATTTACATATATGTGTGTATATACACTCAGATATATATATACATATATATATATACATACATCATATATGAAGAGAAAAGAAACAATAAAGAAAGAAGGGGAGATGATACTACTAAATGGGATTGAAGATATAGTACTATCAAAAAAGGACTAGTTAGAATGGTTACTTTTTGCTTCTTGCAAAAAATATAGCAGAACAATTTTTGATAAATATTTTGAGAGATTTTCTCAGAAATGACAAAAAGTTGAATTGTAAAGTAGGATTCTGTCACTGTAGAGGAAATGGAATGGCTTTCCGTGAAATCCTTCCTGTAAGCTTCAATCTCCTATATAAGGCCTCTTCTGCCTTTCCTTCCCTTTGGCTATGAATTGTCCCTAACTGAAATTATATTTATTGTGCTTCTAATTTGAGTTTACTTAATCTGTACATGTGCTGCTTCCCCTAACCTTAGTAGAATGCTAAGTAGAAAGACAAGGATTGTTTGGTTTTTGCCTTCATCTCCTTAGCACTCAACCTGAACCTGGGCACTTTTGGTTGATATTGGAAACCACATTTTTTGTTGTTTTCGGGAGGCAATTGTGATTAAGTGACTTGCTCAGACTTATAGAACTAACAAATATTTGAGGCTGTATTTGAACTCAGATCCTTCTGAAACTTCGCAGAAACCATATTTCATTCCCCACTGATAATGTGCCCTCTGCTGTTTCAGATAGGTAAATGGTTTCTAACGTAGTTAGAAGTTGCCTGGGGGACTGAAAGGAGTTCATACCACCTCAATATGTCAGAGATTGACCTTGAATTCAAATCATGCTGACTTTGCAACAGACTTGTTAGTTACTAAATCAGTGGTTCACAAATTGTCTGAGTTCTTCATGAGCCTTTCAGGAAGTCCATGAGTTCAAAATGATTTTCATGGGAATAGCAACATCTTGCTTTACTATTAAAATACTCTGCTTTTTTGCAACTATATATTATATGAGGCCAGAATTTCTTCATATACTTCAACAAAAACAACGTATAGCTATAGACTAAATGCAGAAGCAGATATAAGAACTGAAGAAATCAACAGTGGGCACACCATAGTGCACAGAGTGCCAGGATTGGAGTTTGGAAGATTTATCTTCCTGAATTCAAATCTGACCTTAGAGTTAACTGTGTGATCTTGAGCAAGTCACTTAACATGCTTGGCCTGAGTTTTCACATCTATAAAATGATCTGGGAATGAAATGGCAACCCATTCCAGTTGTCATTGCCAAGAATCCCACATGGAGTCATAGAGATTTGGACACAACTGAAAATGACTTGAATAACAAAGATCAACAGTTGAGTATTTTCTGGAAATGTGTTTTTTTTTATTTCATTGAACTTAAAATTTAAATTGGTATCTTTTCATTTTACATTATTTATTTTTTTGTTAAATAAATCCCTTCTCCCTCCCTTACCCAGAAAGCCTTTGCTATAGTAAAGAACAGCATTATTTTTTTTAAAAGAAGTTCAATAAAACTAACCAATACCTCAACCAAAACTGACAATACATAGACCGTTTGGCTTCCATAGTCCCCCATCTTTTTTATTAAAGCTTTTTATCTGCAAAACATATGTATGGGTAATTTTTCAACATTCACACTTGCAAAGCTTTCCATTACAAATTTCCCCCCCCCTAGTCCCCACCCCCTCCTTAGATGGCAGAAAGTCTACTACATGTTAATTATGTTAAAATACTTGACAAATCAGATATAAGTATACATATTTTTACAGTTATCTTGCTGTGCAAGAAAAGTTGGATCTACAAGAAAAAATATCTGAGAAGGAAAACATAATGCAAGCAAACCTCAATAGAGAGCATGAAAATGTTATGTTGTGGTCCAGATTTCATATTTCTCTCTCTGGGTGTATATGGCTTTTTCACTGAACAATTGGAACTGGTTTGAAACATTTCATTGTTGAAGAGAGGAATTGCTTTTTATTACAATTTTCTTAGGATACAACTTGGCCATTAAAATTACATGGTATTCAGTTTTATTTTGTTTAAATTTTTGTTCTTTCTGTGTATATTATTTTAGCTCTTTTTTGACCATTAAGAGCATGGGTCTAGAAGTGTTTTTTTCCTTATTTTTTGCTTACTCCATCTTTTATAACTTTAAGTCTTACCCTGTATTCTTCATATTTAATATTTGTGACAGTGCAGTAATATTCCATTGCATCCATGTACCACAATTTGTTGAGCCATTCCCTAATCAATGATCATCTACTTTGTCGGCTATGAGGGCATTAAAAGACCCAAGTTAATATTAGTAGCCTTTTTATTTTCATGAAACATGAGTGTATGAAGGCTCAGAAGAGACAAGGAAAAGGTGAGGGAGGCAGAGGCAGATGAGAAGGCAAAGAGGTGATGAGGGAGAAGAGAAAAGGAAAGAGAGGAGGAATTGGTAATATCAAGGAAGCAGAGTTTTGTTTTTTGGGGGGTGATCAAGACAGTGAAGTTCTCTGGATTCCTCCCCCCCCCCGCAAGTACATCAAGTGACGGGACACTTACAGAAATCAAGCTTTGCACAGGAACATGCTCTGAAGTGATAGTTCTGGGTCTTCAGGGTCAAGGGAAGCTTTGTGATTCTTAGTGAAAGCTTAGGCAGCCACACTGCTAGGTCAGGCCAGTAAGGGATGGGAGAGTGGCAATGGCAATGAATGCCTTTCAGATCTATCAACAAAGTCAAGTGCCACTTTTGGCCCTAAAACCAGGCTCATCCCCCATGTCTCGCAGGGCACTGGCCTTATATAAGGGGTACAGATAATCACTGAGGAATTGCTTTATCAGTCATCATACTTGAAAACCCCAAGAGGGGGAAAGCCAGCTGAAATATCCTCTGGTAATTTCAGGCTCCATTAGAAACACAGGGAATTGAAATCAATATTAGCCCAGGAGAAAATAACTGAAATAAATAGAGGGAAATATTTTAATTTCAAGTTCCTAAGCAAGTGGTATAAATGATGCAAAATGTAAAACAACCCTTTTTGTTCTGTAGTAAATCAGTTCTGTTTCCTTTAAAAGCAGAACAGTTCAATGTAGATCATCCTTAAAAGAAAACTTCATGTAGAGAATATTTAAAGGCTAAGAGCTTTTCAATAAACTTCATATTTACAAAATGAAAGCATTTCATTACTGGTTGAAGCTTTTATTCTAACACTTTAAAGACTTCCATCACCCCATAACCTCCAAGGTAGGTGAATGTTTGCCACCTATATATGGGCCACCTCTGGCTGTAATCCAAGACAATCCTAACAAGCATTTACTAGTTCCTGCTAAGTATATACAAGGTACTGGGCTAGGGGATCGGTTCATCAAGTTAAAGTGGGGGAAAAAACATTTTCTGCTCTGAGGGAGCTTATATTTTACCTGGGGAATAGAAAATTTAAACAGATAAACCTATCCAATTATAATTTTTATAGCATTTACATAGTGATATAAGGTTTGCAAATCACCTTATATATATTTTATTTTATTTTTTTGATCTTCAGAACAACTCTGGGAAGTAGGAAGTATTATTATTATCCCTATTTTACAGATGAGGAAACTGAGTCTAATAGAGGTCAAGTTACTAGCCCAGGGTCACAGAGCAAATAAGAATTTGAATCAGAATTGGATCTGAAGTCTTCCTGATCCACGATCTAGCATCTTAACTTATTCAACCTAGTTGCCTGGGAAGAAGACAGGATTTAACAATTGGGGGCATTGATAAAGTTTTCTTATGGGAGTTAGCAACTGAGCTGAGCTGATGAAAATAAATATTCTAGGATCCAAAATTAGGTATTCTTTCCTAAATTAAAAACATTTTAAAGGCATGGAAACTGGACCTAGAATGTTGAGACTAGTGATTAAGAAGTAGTATGCTTATTTGATGGAAATATTGAGTATATGATGGGGACTAATGTACAAGAAGTCTAGGACAGCTAGGCTGGAGCCAACTTGTAAAAGGCTTTCCAGGCTAAGCTGGGGAATTTGTATTTTACCCTAGTGGGAATAGGGAGCTATTGAAGTTTATTGAGAACTATGATATCATCAGACCCTTCAAAAATTCATTTTCTAGAATAGATGACATTTATCATATCCCTCTATACCACAATTTTTTCCACATATAAAATGAAGTGATCATATTTAATGTACGTTGAAGTCCTCTGTAATTTGGTTCCATATCCTCCCCACACACATACTTTACAGATCAGTTAAGCCAGTCTCTATCCCCTGTACATACTATCATCTCTCCAGCATCTCTACTTTTGTTTGTGATTTCCTCATGCCTGGCGTGCTCTGCTTCTTCATGTAAGTCCTTTCAAATGCCAATCTTTAGTCAAATTTGAGTGCAGGTGCTACCTCCTATATGAGGTTCTATCTGATGTTTAATAACTGGCTCTCTAAAAAAAAGTGCTTGTAGGGGCAGTTAAGTGGTGCAGTGGATAGAGCTCCAGCCCTGAAGTCAGGAGGACCTGAGTTCAAATGTGGCCTTAGATACTTTAACACTTCCTAGCTGTGAGACCCTGGGCAAATCACTTAACCCCGATTGCCTCAGCACAAAAAAAAGTGCTTGACACATTTTTGAGTTTCATCTGCATTGTTATCATTCTCTGAATCACTTTCTTAAATCTAGTCAATTAATAAAACCAAGAATCAAGCTTAGATTTGTAGCTTTTTATTCATTTCTGAGATGCAAATCCTCCTATTGAACACTTAACAATTAGCAAATGAGCCACTTTGAGCTGGATCCAATACATATCTATAACATGAATTTATTTTCTATTTTCTTATCTGAATATATAATATTCCCCTAAAGGAATATAAACTTCTTGAGGTCAGAGGCTGTTTTCTCTCATCTCTCTCTGTCTCTGTTTATTTTGTATTGATGGATTCAATACATACACTGAAGGGTAACTGCAAAATGATTGGAACTGAAATAACTAAGGAGAACAGAAAAGTCTTCTTTTAGGAGCCAGAAGCAGAACTGAGTCTTGAAACAAGTGAAGGTCTATAAGAGGTGAGAGATTAGATATAATATATGATATCCTAAATATAGTTATTGGAGAATTAACAAAACAAGGAGAGAAAAATGGAAAATCTGACATGACAATGAAAAAATAACACACAAATACACACACAGACAACATACACACACAATTCTGAATTATATTGATTAAACTTCTGTATGAATCTTTTATGCCTTCTTTTAATGTTCCATTTTTCTGATTCAATAATCTTTCAAAATTAGTCATTAGTTATTTTAATTGCAGATCACATATTTTTTCATTTTTGTTGTATTAATTTTTACTTCTGTTTTAATGTCAATAATTCAAGAATAGTTGGAGCATTAATACAAAAATGCTATGTTTTGTGTGTGCTATATGGGACTGACCATATCTAGCACTTCTCAAGTCTTTTCACAAGGAAAGTATAAATGAGTCTACTCAAGAGGTTTCTGTAGACAGTGGCAGTCCTCTGGCCAGCCTACAATCCTCAGGTTTCTCTGCATGAGATGCCAAACTTTAAGCCACAATTATCTTCATAGTGATCTTTTTTTGCAAATATGTATTTGCAATATTGCAGTTTACAATATTATATGACCCTAGATCGAATGAAATGGTATTTCTGGTTTCCTTTGGATACATGATTAAAAACCAATATCTTCACCAGATATTTTCTTTGCTTTTCTAGGGAGAACCAGTGAGTTAACCATTGACTTCACTGTAACTTCTGTTTGTATTTTACTTCAATTTAGAGCAGGGGGGAACCTTTTTTTCTGTCAAGGGCCATTTGGATATTTATAACATTGTTCATGAGCCATACAAAATTATCAACTTACGGAAATCAAGCAGTGGGAATTGTTTTACTAGCTTTTAGCTCCTCATCATCTGCAGTTACCTTAGCAAATGATTTCTCAGGCCTTATATGGTCCTCAGGCTAGACATTTCCATCCCTGATTTAAAGTGAGAAGGTTCAACTTTATATGATTCAATTCCTCTGGTATAATGCTCATTCATTGATCATTACACAAGGAATTCCCATTTAAATGACCATCAACATTCATATCTATCATCACTATCATACTTTTTGAATCTATGAGCTCTACCTGGTGGGGATCTACTTCCTAATGAGGGAAGTTCTTCCAGCAACATAGATCAGCAACTACTCTGAGAGAGTTATCTTACATGTAGAGAAAGTAAGTGGCTTGCAAAGACAGAATGAACAAGAGCATGGACTTGATCTTGGGTCATGACTCTGAGGCCAGTTCTCTATTCCCTTTGTATAAAGGGAATATGTTTCTATAAATGGTCTAAAAACTCAATGATTCTCAGGGGCCTCAAGAAGAGAAGTATGCTTATTTCTTCTTTTTATTGGGGTATTCTGGAGTGGACTGATTTGTAGTTGGTTGGGTCAGTGCTTCAAGATAGCATGGCATAGAATAGCATGTCAGAAAGATGGCACTGGACTTAAAATCAGGAACTGGGTTCAAAATACATTTTAAATGATTACTTTGACAAGTTTGCCTTGATTTCTTTTTCTAAAGAATTGAGAGAGTAATGCCTTCTTTATAAGGCTTTTCATTAAGGGATAATTAAGTGATCAATGAGGAAATAATATTTGTAAAGTCAAATATTGAAGAACTCTATAAATGTTACTGCTGCTGTTGCTGCTATTTGTTACTACTACTACTACTACTACTGCTGCTGCTGCTGCTGCTGCTGCTGCTGCTACTGCTGCTGCTATTACTACTACTACTACTGTTACTACTGCTGCTGCTGCTGCTGCTGCTACTGCCATTACTACTACTACTACTACTACTACTACTACTACTACTACTACTACTACTACTACTACTA
>JAJPUD010000943.1:502481-529246 GCA_023553655.1 Myrmecobius fasciatus
TACTACTACTACTACTACTACTACTACTACTACTACTACTACTACTAAGATCATTATCGTCATCATCATCATCATCAGGTTGTTGTTTTAAGTATAGCTGGTTTCTTTCAATTGATTAACACCCCACTGTTCTAAACACTTAAGAAGAAGATCAAAGAAAGGTAAAAACAGTGCTTGCCCTCAAAAATCTCACATTCTAAAGGATTCTCCAAATTGTCTAATCTAATAATACATAATTATTGTGGAAGAGCCTTGTGAATTTTATAAACACGAATATAGGAGACTAAAAAAGTCCCTCTGACTGTAATTCTATTATTTTGACCATACTATATTTTTTCAATACAGCCCTAAGCCTTCAGTTTTCTCAGTAAAACAAAAGCAAAGTTTTACTTAAGGAAAAGATACAAGTTGGCACAGAACATTGAATTTTTTTTGAAACCACAGATTCATGGAAGATGTCCTCTATCCTACTAATATTCCTGGTTTTCATTTTTTTTAAGTAGTAGATTATCTTCCTTGGTTTTATTTTCAGAAATTCTCCATCCCAACTGACCTTCATTCACTTTCCCTATACATGACAATTTCCTGATGTGGCATTCCTTCCAACGTGATCTGTTTATACACAGGGCAGTGCCCATAGAATTCTAATCTATGGGGCTTTACTTAACAACTTGAGAGACTGTCAAGTATACAGATACTATCTTACTTCTGGTGAATTGCATCATTTTGAAAGAATGGGAAAGTGTGAACGCCAGATCATTTTTAGAAATGGTCTTGTGTCAATCTGCTTTCCTTCCTATGAGTGAAAAACTATTTTAACCTAATGGTCTAAAAGAAAAAAAAAAGCTGCTTTGGGATTCTTAACTTGTTTCTTGGCCTATACTCCTCATGATTCAGCATTTAGCAATAGCTTTCTACATGAAATAAGAATTAGAATTATTTCACAAATATGAATTCACCAAAATATTCTCATGGGCAGATGAAATTCCCTGCTATTTTAAGATCATTTAAGATTTCTGCTATAATGAAACAATTTTTCATAACATATTTAACTCAAAGTCTCACTTAAAATGAATCTCTGGTTCCAAAAGGCTTATCTTTAGTATTAGTATAAGTAAATTTAGTATTTAGTACATCCATATTCTTTTCTTTACTCATATAGCCTGTTTCTCTATCACTTCTCATCTGAACCTTTCTCTCTGTCTCTCTTTTTGTCTTTCTCTTTCTCTTGTCTCTGTCTGTCTCTGTTTCTGTCTGTCTCTGTCTCTTGTCTCACTCTCTGTGTCATCTTTTCAAAAACAAAAGCATATGCCTTTTAGCACCATTAGAAATAATTTGGTCTGTGTTAGGTTTACACTTTTGTTGTATGACGATTTGTGGAACTCTACATTGCTCATACCCTACACACAATCCAGCCCAAAATATTCAGTGATTCACTTTAAGAATAAACTTGCTAACCATCAAAATAGACCAACAATGTAAGAGACTGCCTAAGGAAGCATCCTCACTAGAAGTGTTTAAACTTGGCATGAGTGGCCATCTCTCATGGGTACTGTAGGAAGATTTCTATATTACCCAATGGGTTGTACAAAATGAGCTCTAAAGCCACTGTAAAATGAAATTTTACAATTTAATTCAAGAACACTATTTCATTGGGTCCTAAGTACGAGTGATTATAAAGACCTAACTCTTCATGAAGGTTTAACTGTTTTTCCCTAGGTAAAGGAGATTTTTTCACTTCTTATTTTTTAAAATAGGACATTATCTGAACCCATCTTTTGCATCTATCTCACTTAGTCTTGTAGCAGGGCTAGTTATATATGATTTTTCTTATGAGTAGCTTTTTAAGCTTTTGAGCAGGGTTTGTCTCTTTGGGTCATAGTATATCATGTCAACTGAATGAATGTTGAATGAATTGGACATTTTGGAAAAATATGATCATTTATCTAATATTTATCTATGGAGAGGAGTGAGGTGTAAGAACAATGGAGAGGTAGGAATGAATCGGTAATGCAAAGCTTCAAATACAAAAGGGAGCACATCAGATTTGATTTTGGAAGTCATAGGGAACCATAAGAGCTCATTAAGTTGGGGTGGGATGACATAAGCAGACCTTCACTTTAGCAAAATCATTTTGGCAGCCAAATGGAGGATGTATTGGAAGAAGAAGCAAGTTGAGGCAGTGAGATCATTCTCTCATTACTTGTAGAACTCACAGGTAAGCCCTTCAGCCCTATCACCTCCTACACACACACACACACACACACACACACACACACACACACACACACACACTTCAATCTCTTTTCATAATTACATGGAATGATTTAGATATTTACTATTCTGGACTACATTGGTTAACACAGTAGTAAGCTCTTGATAATCCAAAGAATACAGAGCTGAAGAGCAAGAGGGGTAGCTGTATTTTAGGCTCAATGAGATTGACTGGGAAGGATTCATTAATGATAGAGTCACAGACAAAGGTGCTGGGAAAGTCCAGTTAAAACAAACTGACAGAAGTGCTCCTAGTTCCCAGAGAAGTGGCTGAGTTTTTCCCATCTGTTTGAGTCTATGTCCAGATTCTAGAATGCAAAGAAGCATTGGAAAAAACTAATGGCTATTTTCCAAAGCTGCCAGCCAGGAAGATCAAAGTCTCCAAGTGGGAGCTGGACCTTCTAAGGGGAACTGTGATTTGAACTATAGAAAGAACAAGGAAACAGACCACATTTCCCAATAATTCAGTACACCCCATTTTGATTAGTGTCATAGATATCCAGAAAAGACATAATATTGACCATACACGAGTCAACTAAGATCAATGGGAAAAACAATATATCCATTTAATCTATTCTCTGTCACCTTGATGTATGAGAATATGGTCTGATAAAGAGAGGGCAGGGAGGAACTTCTTCATTTATGAACAGTGCCTCTTTCTTTAAGTAGTGATATTTAGAGGAAAAATAGGCAGTAAGTAGAATAGAAAGAAGGCTGGTATTAGAACTCATATGAACTATACTCAGGTCCCACCACTAAAAGAGACAGTGTAATATAAGGCAATGAATTCTTAGTCACAGACAAGCCTCACCTTTGAAGAGCATTTCCATCCTGGTATCATCATCATCATCATCATCATTATCATCATATTACTACAGGTAAAATTTATATAATGCCTACCATGTGTCAAGCACTGTGCTAAGTGCTCATTTGATCTTCACAACAATCCTGGGGGATAGGTCCTATTATCCCATTTTTATTGTTGTTGTTGAGTCATTTCAGCCACATCTAACTCTTCATGATGCCATTTGGGTTTTCTTGGTAAAGATACTGGGGTATCCATTTCATAGGTGGGGAAACTGAGGCAAATAGATTTAAGTGACTTGTTTAGGATCATATAACTAGTGTATGAATCCAGATTTGAACTCACAAAGATGAGTTCAAAAAAAGATGAGACTTTCTGTTTCCAGACCTGTTACTGTATTAATTGCATCATTTTGTTGTCCTACTCATATTTACAAATAAGGAAACTAAGGCAAATAGTGGCTAAATGACTTGATCAAGGTCACGCAGCTAAATAGACTGGATGTTGGGGCAGCTAGGTGGCACAGTGGATAGAGCACCAGCTCTGAAGTCAGGAGGACCTGAGTTCAAATCTGGTCTCAGACACTTAATTCGTCCTAGCTGTGTGACCCTGGGTAAGTCACTTAACCCCAATTGCCTCAGGGGAAAAAAAACAAAAGCTTTAAATAGACTGGATATGAACTCATGTACTCCTGCTGCCTCTATTTACTGAGCCATTCTATGAAATCAACTCTAGATTGCTTGTCTCTTTCCAAACATACAAACATATGTATGTGGCAACAATGAACATATATGAACACATACACACGTGTACATAGATATGGAAAACAACCTACATATACTATATACATATACATGTCTATACACATATGTATATACTGTGTAATATACATTGTATATATTTGTGTATATTCATGTTAACATATATACCTATTGCTTTTGTTGTTCAGTTGTGTCCCCATCTGGTGTTTTCTTACAGAATATATTGGAGTGGTTTGTTATTTTCATCTCCAGCTCACTTTACAGATGATAAAACCAAGACAAACAGGATTAAGTAATCTGATTAGGTTCATACAGCTAGTAAGTGTCTGAAGCCATATTTGAACTCAGGAAGATGAGTCTTCCTGATTCCAGGTCCAGAACTCTATTCACAGTGCCATCTCCCTCTCTTCTCTGTATCTCTCTGTCTCTGTCTCTTTTTTCTTCCCTCTCTTCCTCATTCTCTTCCTCCCTTCTTCCCCTTCTCCTCCTTCCCTCCCTTCCCCCGTGTCTCTTTGTCTCTGTCTCTGACTGTCTGTCTGTCTCTCTTTCTCTCTATACATATATATATATTTGTATGTACATTTTATATGTCTATATTCATGCAGACTGCATAATACACAGCTATATATACACATTTCCCTTTACACATATGTATATATAAAATCAAATAAGATATTTATAAAGCATTTAGCATAATGGATGGCACACAGTAGATGTTTAATAAATGCTTTTCCTCATTCTGTCTTCCCATCTTCTTGCATGTACACCCACACATATATGCAACACATGCATAAATAGATGCATATATATGCATATATTTACACACATAGGAAGCTCGTTTTCTTCTCCCTCCCCGTTTTTCTTCTTCTCCCAAACTCCCAGGAGCCACTTCCCATATATTTAAAAAATGCTTGGTGAGGCTGATTCTTTATACATTCATCCAGGAAAAATCTAAATCATACACACTAAAGAAATTGTATGCATTTGTTGAGTGAGAATAAGATCACTTTGACATTCTGTATATTGATAATAAGAGCTGAAGGAAAATTCTTTTTGGTGATTTTTTTTTCCTTTTCACTCCTCTACTCCACAAACTGGGACCAAACATTTAAGGTAGATTACTTAGATAACTAAGCATTCCAATATTCCGGTAAGCCAAAACAGCAGATTCATTTAGAGGAGATTCAAAAAAAAAATCAAATCCTTGCTTTGGGGCAAGTAGCTGGCTCAATCCTTTCCAAGGCAGTAGATTTTTCCACTTTTCGGACTTAATAAACAAAAGGGAAGAAAAGAAGAAAATTTCACTTGCCTCCAGAGTATTTTATAAATTGGATTTTGTACATAAATATAGTAAAGAACTTCATGATTGTTTATATCATGTAAAATAAACATTCCGATGAAAAATGAAAACTATTCAATAGACTTCTTTCCACTCTTTCTCTTGAATCTATGACGTTGTCTAGAAATGGAAATACCAAAAAGAATATCAAAAGAAGAAATTAATATTGGAAGATAATTCTTTCCTGTGATTTTTAAGATCCTGTTAACTTCTCTTAAACTCATATTTCTATCCCTGTAGATTATATTTTCTCCTTTATCTATTAAGTCTCCCATCCCCAGACATTTCTTACTTCAGTGTATCTTTGCTGCTTCAACTCCCTAATTTTTTTGAAATCATAGAAGAGAAATTGATCTTCCTACTTCCAATATTTTACTATTCTCCTTTCCAAAATACAAAGTATCAGGATGAAATTGCTAAATGCTATGACAATGGGAAAATGCTTATCCATCCATGATATTCTAAAAAAAGAAAAAAAAGATATTAAAAATTGTTTTTCTTTCATTATTCAGGAAAAGGACTGCTTAATTCATTATGTTTCAGACTATTGATGTCCAGTGTTTCTCTGATTTCTTCATATTGTTTTTTAGGGTGTAATAATATTCCATTGCCTTCATATGTCAAAATCTGTTTAGCCATTCTCCTATCTATAAGTATCTATGTTATTCCTAATTCATTGCTAACACAAAAAGTGTTTCTGATGTGTGTGTGTGTATGTTTGGGAGTATGTGTGAAACTTTTATTTCTCTTCTTTTCCTCATTGAGGATAGATGCCTTGCAGTGGGGAGGTCAAAGTGCAGTTAAAGAATATGGACATTTTAATCCCCTTTTTTTAATCACCACAAATTAGTGTTCATAATAGATGGAAAAATTCACATTTCCACCGACAGTGTTTTGGTGTGCTTCGTTCTCAGTCCTCAGTCCTTCCAATATTGACTATTTCTGTCTTTTATTATCTTTATCAATTTTTTGTATATGAGGTAAAATACTATCAGAGTTGCTTTAATTTGCATTTCTCATTTAATTAGTTATTTGGTATCATATTTCATATTATTACTGAGTTTATCATCCTTATTGTAAGAACTACTAGGAAGCTCTTTATATCCTTTGACTTTTTATCTAGTCCATCTCATCATGATATAGTTTTATCATTTGTCTTCGTATCTTGAACATTAGACTTACATCAGAGATATTTGCTGCAGATTTTTCCCGCAGTGACAATTTCTTTTCTTATCCTAGTTGCATTGATTTTATTCATGAAGAATGTTGTTAAATTCGTGTAATAATCTCTTGACTTTTATGATCACATCTACTCCACCTTTTTTTTTGAGGGATGGGGTAAAGATTTTTCCCTTAGTCAGAGTTTTCATGATTATTGCTTTACTATATGAATTGATGTCTCATTGTATTCCTGTTTTCAATAATTGAATTAATGATGCATTTGTGCAAAGCCCTAAGAATATAAAACAAAATTTATATAATCCCTAACCTCAAATAGCTTACATCCTAATGGAACATAGAGGAATGAAAATGAAAGGAAGCAGTTACAAGATTCTTAGGTTTTTATTTCTGCAAACAAATTGTGTTATTATTGTGTCCAGTCCTATAAAGTTAACTGTTGGCAATTTAATCAACACAATGCTAAAACATAACCATTATTACTATATCAGAGTGGGACAACTACAAGGATGAATATGCTTCTTATTTAAATCTTATTTTCTGTGAAGTGTTTTATTCTTGTTTTTAGATGCCTTACTAAGTCCTAGTAGAATGACTTGTAGGTATTTTGTATAAAATACAAATTGAATGAATGTGAATGAATATGTGTGAATATATGATGAATGTGAATGATATGATGAGTGAGACAAAACTATTTTTAGTGAAACTTTTCTATTATGTTTTCCCAATTTTATTATTATATAGAAATGCTGACAATTTTATGGATTATTTTCTATATCTTACTACTTTACTGAAGCTTTCATCTGTTTTAATCTATCTTTTATTTTTATTTTCTGTTGTTTCCTAAGTACCATGATAATCACTTCCAAATAGGAATGTTTTTGCCTCCTCTTTGGAAAGCTTTTCATAATTTTGATTCCTCTTATATTACTGCTATTATTATTTCAAATTATAATGTTTTTGAAGACCAAAGATTAATGCCATTACAGATGGTATCTTTACTTGTTTGTGAATTGTATTTAAATGAGGCAGAGTCACACAGTCTTCAGCCTCTCTTTGAGACATCAAATTCAGTGGCAAGACAAAGGTCAAGAAGACTGGTGATAGTCTAAGATGCAGTTGTTTCATTTACTTGTCAAGTAGGGAAACTTCTAATATTTTCCCATTGCAAATAAGATTTTTGTTTCAAATAGGTTTTTTTCATTGTATTTTAGGTTATATATTACAGGCTTTCCATGCCTGTATTTTAGTATAAGAGAGTGGCTCTGTTTTTTCATTGATTTTTTTTTTGCTTTTGGTGTTTATTACATTAATAATTTTTGCAACTCTAAACATTCTTGCAATCCTGTTATTAATCCAACTTGAAGATAGTGATCTTTATTAAACACTATTGAGCATTTAGTGATGGACAATATTATTCTAGAAGCTTTAGGGAAACTATCAAATACTTTCAAGATAGTTCATCATCCAGAAAGGAGTTTATAATGCAGTTGGGATCAGAATCTATTTAAACAAAAATAACAAAGCAGAAATATGTTTATATTATACATTTATAAGTTTATAGTGCTTTAAAGTTTATATCAAATTATTTTTAGTATCCATTATGACCTTATTATTATTCCCATTTTACTGGTAAGAAATAAGCTTTCGGTGTTCATTGCTTCCACAAGATCACTCTCTCAGCAAGAGTTGGAGATGGGGCTCAAAAAGAGGCTTTTTGGCCTTGAGAAAATTATATGAATTGATGCTAACTAAAGTGAGTAGAACAAATTTTTATGATGATCAACTCGGATATATATGGCTCTTTCTAATAATTAGACGATTCAGGTCATTTCCAATAGTTTTTTGATGGAGAGAGTCATCTGCATCCAAAGAGGGGGGACTGAGTATGGCTCACAATATAGTATTTTCACTTTTTTGTTGTTGGATGCTTCCTTTTATTCATTCTCATTTTTTCCTTTTGATCTTATTTTTCTCATGCATAATGTGTGGAGCTACGTAAGGAAGAATTGCATGTGTTTAATATATATTAGATTACTTGCTTTCTAGAGGAGGAGGTGGAGAAAAAGAAGGAGAAAGATTTGGAACACAAGGTTTTGTGAGGGTGAATGCTGAAAGTTATCTTTGCATGTATTTTGAAAATAAAAAAGCTATTATTAAAAATAAATAAATGTAACATCTTTAAAAAAACTAGGCTTTCTGATTTTGAATCAACTATAAAGTAACAAATTGGTCTCATAGAATTTCACATGTGAAACTCCATCTCCCTTCTCCATTACTTTCTAATGGCTATGTCATGAGTGAACTACTTCTTTGCTTCTCCCTGAATGAGTTCTTCTCTTTCTTTGAGAAACATATGGCTCAGGAACAATCTTTTTCATGCAGCCTTTTTTTTTTTATATTCCCAGTTGTTAGTGCCTTCTCTTACCAACTACTTGTATTTATATTATACTTGTAATTTATATTATATATTATATGCTATATGCTTTAGAATAGCAACAATAATAAAAAATATCAAATGTGTACCTAGAAATTTAAGGTTTCTAAAACGCTTTACAAATGTTTCATTTTATTCTCAATATCCTTGAGAGGTGCTATAATTACCCCCATTTTCCTGATGAGGAAACTGAGACAGATGGTGCATAAGTGACTTGCCTATAGTTATGTAGTCAATAAGTCTTTGGGGCTAACTTTTGAATGCAAGTCTAATTTTAAATTTATTTTAAATTCTATGCTCTATCCACTATACCACTGCACTGCCTGAATATTTTTTTCTATTTCTATTTAATTCTTATTTATGCTTTATGAATTTTCCTATAACCTTGTTGCCTATGCAAACTCCTATGAGGTGGGATTGTTTAATTCTTTATACCTAAATCCTTGTGCCAGTGAATAGCCTGTGTAGTTGGCGTTTAGTTGTATCTGTCTGGCTTGTTATCACTGTCACTCATAGCACACCAATACTGTCTATAGTGTTTTCCTTGGAAAGATATTGGAGTGGTTTGCCATTTTCTTCTCTAGTGGATTAAGACAAACAGAGATTAAGTGCTCAGGGTCACACAACTGGTCATTATGAGTGCTAAGGTCACACAACTAGTTAAGTGTCCAAAGCTGAATTTGAATACAGATCTTCTTGACTCCAGTGCTCTATCCACTGAGTCATCTAGCTACTTCTTGATAGGCATGTGATAGGTGCTCAATAAATATTTGCTGATTTATATGAATATATACAACATAATGTAGTATAAATAGCACCTTGAATTTGTGTATTAATCAATCTTATGTTGCACTGAATTAAATCCCATATAGAGGTGAGGAGGAGCTCCGAACCAAATGAGGGATTTAAAGAAAGCTAGATTTAGCAATAATGTACTGTACAGACAAATAGATGCTATTTCAGATCAACTCTGTTCCTCAGATGCTCTAATATCAAACCCTTAAGACTCTAAGTATATATTCTACTCCTCCATGAGGAAGATGGTTTGTGTATTGTTTTCCTTTAAACCCAGTTGATTAGAGGCTCATAACAACACTGGTCTTGGTCCCGAGGAAGCTCCAAAATTTTCTACAAGCATGACTTCAGAGAATTCCTTCCATAAATGGGCAATCCACTGAAAAAAGTTGCAAAGCAGCATTTAATGTGTCAGAAATAGTCCAAAGCACTTTCATACATAGGCCAGATCAGGGCAGACCCAACAAATTGGACAGCTGTTGTTTAGAAGTATAAGGAGCATCCCTTGCAGTGCACATTTGAAGCAATTTTCTCTGGTGACATGCTATGTTTTGTCTTAGTGCACATTTAACCTCTAGATCTGGCCAGCACATGTTTGGCATGGGACCATTTCTCCTGGGATTGTGGCAGTGGTTACTTCAAGTGACAGTTTTCTAATTATTCTGTCAAGCATCAATCTCGGAAGTTCCAAGTTCTTCTGAGATCTGATTGACAGGGCAATCAGAGTCTTGCTTAAAGTATAAGTGCCAGATACTCAGAGGGAACTGTGGCTTGCCCACTGCCAGGGCAAATAAAACAAAAGGTACAACTTTCAAATAAACAAGCAATGCTCATAATCAGCAAACCTGATGAGAAGCAAAGCATCCAATTTGATGCAAATATTATTCAGCCAGTCATTATGTATCTGGCATCTGGAGTCATTGAACCAAGGGTCACTTTTCCTGAATCCGTGGAATCATGTCTAGGATTTTCCTCTCCTTCCTACAGCTGCTTAAATGATTATTTCAGTGATTACTTTTAGTTAACTATTAGGATACAGTGCTGGGCCCATAGTAAAGAATCTCTGGGTGTGGAGGTGGGGATGAGACTTAGGGGAAGTGGGCTAGAATAGGATATAAGTATAATATAGTTTTTTTTAAAGAAAGAGATAAATGAATGTAACTTAATAATCTCCTCCCATGTACAAAAAAATGAAAGATAGAATTATTTTTACCAAGAAAATTTTAAAGCATTCTATTTCTTTGACTCCAAGAATTTTCTATGTATAATTTCAATTTATAGAATAAGTATGAAAGTCTTCTGTACTTTACAAAACCTATCTCCAATTTATGCTGTCAAGATTCCATCCCTGAAGAGAAACTCGTGTAAGCCAATTGTATATATATTAAGTTATGCTGAATATAACCGCCAAATACATTAAAGTGGGCATGATTTTTTCATAGCTTTTTCCCCAATTGCACTATATCATGCTTTTTAGACCAAAATAGGAAAAGGGAAATGGAAATAAGGGAAAGGGAAGAGATTTCATCAATGTGAATTAAATGATGGAAGCAGGGGAAAGGGCAAAGGAAGCACATGAAATCAGCTTTATTTCAAACAGGATTTTGAAAGAGAAGGTATCACCTTGATGAAGTCTAAAAGCAGGAATAAGGAAGAAAGAAATGTTAAAAGATTTGAGATGATGGCAGAGAATTTGAAGTTGGACTTTAGGAGTGATAGTCCATGTATAATGACAAAGACCAAATTGGGCCCCAAAGTTTAGACTAGGCCCATACTTATTTTCATAGAGAGATGGGAGATTGTAAGTATAAGATAATGCATAAAGTCTGACAATATTAATTTGTTGGCTTAATTGAACTTATTTTCTTTCTTTAACTTTTTCTTTACAAAGAATGGCTCAATGGATAAGAGTATATGGGAGGATACATTTGGAAGTAAAAAGGATAAATTAGGATATATAGGATAAAAAGGATATATTAGGATGTAAAAAAAAATAAAGGTGATAGTTTCCATGGAAAGAAACCATGACTATGACTTGGAATGGGCCTGAAAATGAATGGATTTGTATCAATATGGTTGTTTGGTGAAATGCTGAAAATACTTTTAGGTCATTGTTGTTGTTCCATTATTTTTTTTTGCTGAAGCAATTGGGGTTGAGTGACTTGCCCAGGGTCACACAGCTATGAAGTGACAAGTGTCTCAGGCCAGATTTGAACTCAGGTCTTCCTGACATCAGGGCTTGCACTCTGTTCCATTGTTTTCAACCCATGTCTATCTCTTTTTGACAGTGTATGGGGTTCTCTTGGCAAAAATGCTGGTAAGACTTATCATTTCCTTCTTCTAATGTATCAAAACAAACAGTAAAGTTAAGTGACTTGTACAGAGTCACATAGCTAGTGAGCATCTGAAACTGTATTTGAACTCTGATTTTCCTGATTCCAGGCCCAATATCATGTCCATTGAGCTACCTAGTTGCCTCCAACAACAATAACAAAATAACAACCTTAAATGTTTATAGCTTCCATTGAGAGAAACCATGATTGTGACTTTGAATTTGGATAAGTATTCTGGAAGATTTAATGTTGAAAAAAGGAAATTTTATAGGAAAGAAGAAATTTGAAAACAAACAGAATGCTATATAATTATAATGAAAAAGATTGATACTAGAGAAAGACAGAGAAAATATAGCTTTGTTCATTGTTTTTACTTTTGAGAGACTTTGTGTATGGAATATTTCACACATTGTCAGTCAGGACTGATATTTAGGATGGGAATACTCTTTTTTTTCCTTAGTGAAGTAATTGGGGTTAAGTGACTTGCTCAGGGTCAAACAGCTAATAACTGTTAAGTGTTTGAAGCTGATTTGTACTCAGGTTCTTCTGACTTCAGGATTGGTATGCTATCCACTGTGTCATCTAGCTGCCCCAAGGGTTTGTTCATTTACTTTTTTTCCCTTTGTTCTAAGGGATAACTCTCAGAAGAGGGCAAGAGCAGAAATATTCATAAATGAGAGAAATACATAAATAGATAATGACCACAAAATTTGTAAATGAAATCAAATTTGAAAAAGAAAAAAAATTCACAAATGAATATAGCTTCAGTTTCCAGGTGAAGAGTTAGCATTTCTAGTCCATCAGTTAAGTCATGGTTGACTGCCCCATTTATTTTAACAGATTTTGTAGCTTTTAGGCAATAAAAATAAACTTCTCAATTTATACCCCACTCTTGCAAGAGTCCCTTAATCTGATGCTCTGCCACTGCTAACGTGAAATAGCAGCAAAGCTATCAAGGTGGCATCTGCCAAGACATAATGCTACTCAACTTTGCAGCTATTGATTTCTAAGGTCGGCAAAAAGCTGCACCTTGTTAATTTCTTTTCTATTTTTCCCCCATTTAGATTGAGTACTCTGATCTCCAGGAATAAAGGCTGCAGTTTGGGTGAACGGGTATTATACAACTGCAGTGCAGGATGACATTACATTGCAAAACAGAAAATGGAGTCAATACAGTAAAATATACTATCAAATAGTGAATCCAAGTTGTGGAGCTATCCATGGTTTATTGCTAATGACAAGGAGAAGGATCCCTCACTAATGACAAAGAGAAGATTTCCTCACTAATGACAAGAATAAGGATTCATCACTAAAATCAATCACTAATTCTGTTTTACTGGGAAAAGATATATTAAATAAATTCAGTCTGACAAAGGATTTGGATGCAAGTGAGCACACCGAGAAGGATTATTTGAGATTTACAAAATCAAGAGGGGGAGTTTCTAGACCATCCTCTGCTCCAAAAGTGAAGAGTTCTTTTTACTAATTAATGCCTTGAAAATGCATCGGAGAAATTTCCAAAACCTCTATGCAACTTTTTCTGTGTTTCCTCTTGTCTCTTGAGAATTGAGGGATAAAATCTATTAGCTGCAATAACCAACTATGGAAATTCAAGTAGTTAAAATATGCTAAGTAGGAACTTTAGGCTAGATAAAATTGACTTTAATTAAAATAACTCTGATATTATTCCCTATCCTGAAAGTGCAAAGAACTCATGATATTCATTTTTTAGTAGTCTTCTCAGGAAGTAAAGAGAGTTTGATCAAAAAACAGATTTGTTTAGGGTGTGGGACTTAGTATGGGTACAATAAGTTTGTTGTTAGTGTCTAACATTATTATCCCCAGAATACAAGATAGGATATCTTGAGACTGAAAGACTTGAGATCAGTCCCATCCCAAGAGTTCATAACTTTATACACATCTACATTGTATCATCATTGACATTAACTTTATTCAATATGCAGTATCATATTCTTAATTATATATATATATATAATGCTTTAATTTTTACAAAGTTTTTTGCAAGTGGCTTCACATTGCATGCTCACATTTAAACCCTAATGGATTGATGGTCTCATTGGTGTTGACAACTCCCCTTCATCACTGCCCTTCATAACCCATCCATGCATATTTATTCTGTGTGGTTCTTGTTTGTATTCTCTAGTATAATCTCATGGGTGCTAGTGGGGTACATGGTCTACTCAATGAACTGAGTCCATTTTTCTAAATCTTTCAACAGTGAGTAGAAATGGTGCAACATGTGGACTTGTGTTATTATCATACAGTTGGCCAACTCCCTTTCCCATTATACACCTCTCTGATAGCATCATTTTACATGACTTCTCTTGACTAATTTCTCATTCATAATGTGAGGTAGAATTTATTATTTTGGGGGAATGTGGAAAGAAAGGAGAATCCAAACATACTTTTATCAATTTAGGAACTAGTAGCTGACATTAAAACTCGCTACCAATTCATGTCAGCAGATCACTGGCAATTAAGTCTTTTAGAACTGCCCAAGGCATTCAGAGCTTTAGTGCCTTGTCCATGGATACACAGTCAGTTTGTGTCAGCTGCAAGGCACAAAACCAAGGGATAACAATACTAAGTTATAGAAGATGACTGAGGGAGGCAGAAGTGATCATGGAATCCATCTGTTATAACTGCCTCATTTGACAGATTAAGATTTCCAAGTACTTTACATATAGTACCTATACCTTCATTTACCTAGGAGATAAAACTATGGTTATCATGAAGCCCATATGAAAAAACTAACTGAAAAGGAAGGGAATAAGCCTTTACATAGTGCCTGTGACAGACTAGGTACTGTATTAAATGCTTTATGAATCCCATGTCATTTGATCCTCACAATGACCCTGGGAGGTGAGCACTATTTATCAGCTCCTTTTTTATAGTTGAGGAAAATAATGCAGAAAGGAGTAAATGATTTACCCAGGGCCACATAGCTAGTGTCTGAGGCTGGATGTGAATGCAGGCCTTTCTAAATCCAAACCCAGTACTTTCTCCACTGTGCCACTTATCTGTCTTCTAAGATGGAATGAGACTTGGCCATTGTCACCCAACAAGCAAGTAGGAGAGTCAGGATTTGAACCCTTCAAGCTAACTGACTCCAGGGGCAGCACTACTGCCGCTGCCATGCTGCCTCTATCTCATTCTAGCTACATTTGTACTTTAAAGAATGAGATGCAGAGTTGATTAAAGCTGGGCTCATAAAGTAAGTACGGAAGAAGCATGGGAATGCAAATTTCCCAATTCCATTCACTTTTCTTCCCATATTCCTTCCATTATACCATGCTACTCCTTCATGGATATAAACACTATTTTATAAGAAACAAGAAATGATGAGGATTTAGAAAATGCATATTTGACTAATCAGAATAGTGAGTGAGTTAGGTCATTAGAAGGCTGGGCAAAAAGGCAGTTGAACTAATGGGTTCTTTTGATTTGATTGGTTTTGGAATCCAAGCGATTGATTGAAGAGAACTTTTACTTTTTAACCATTTGTTTAGGTCCACTGCATAACATGTTTTTATCATGCTTCATCCAAACCATCACTTTAGGCACTTTCTGGGTGCTGGGGCTTTCCTTCTTATTCACAGCTTTTTCTTTCAGTATCTTCAGATGCATTCACTTCCTACTAGCTAGAGGGTAAATTGGCCCTCAAAAGACTCTTATTTAATTTTCTCCACTCAGGAAAAAAGCTAAGCTTCCTGTTTAGCTTTTTCATTTTCTTCTGACTTGAAAATTTCAAAGCATGGTTGCTCCAGAGCAGAAATACCCCACCCATCTGTCCTGATGAGGCCTGCCAACTGGTAATGATGGCAGGCTGAGAAAAAAGAGAGGCAGACAACTTACGCTGCCCTAGGCAAGAAGCCAGTGAAATTAACAATGCAATGAACAAGACCATGAAAACAATTTCCAATAAAAAATGAAATAAATGCCTTGGGAATTGAAAGAGCAACTTGCACTTCTATTGAAAGTCAACCTAAGTGAAAATTCCTATAAATGTATTTATTATCTTGTGCTTAATTGCTAGATTGTGCATCCATGGAAATTGCAGAAAGAAGCACAATCTTGGAAGGAGACATCTTAACTGGACATAGCAATGACTTAATCAACCAACTGCCAAATATTTGTTGAAGAAATACTATGTTGAAGTACTAGGCTAGGACCTTGAAATAGGCCCTGAGCTCAGGGAATGTACATTTTTTCAGGGAAGATGTCCCCTTTTAATTCTTCAGCAATGATAGCTGAGTATCACAAAAGGGATCATAGGTTATCTAGGATCACACAACTATGAATAGCAACTCAACTATTAATTCTGTAAATGTGAAATTCTTGCCCAGAAACCAACATATTGAAAAACTTCTAAAGAAAATGCATTATGTAAATCTTGAAATAATCCTTATAAAGGATTAATTCTATAAAAGACTAACAGGTTCTCCTTGAAGAAGCAAATAAAGAAATTGGTCATGAGTCCAAGGGGAGAGAGACATTATTCTGTAATGATTTCATCCCCTAGTACATAATATATGAAAAACACTGGCAAAAATCACTATGAAAATAACTGTGGGTAACCTGACATGTACTTCAAAGATGGAAAGATAGAGAAAACTCATAAATAACTCAATAAAAGCTCTTCCAATTAAATTAACACATACTTCAAAAATCAGTGATTTCATGAGAAAGAAGTCATTATTATAGTGGTCACAGGTAAAAAAAAACATGATGAAGAATATAGATTAGGTAACATAGACATTCTATTCCTATATTCTGTGCAAACTGTCTTGGAAAAGAGTATCAGGAAGCATTAGGCATGATAAGTACCAAATAACATCATAAAAAATGAAACTGATTACAATTTAAAAGATGGAATGCAAGTGACTGATGACTAATGTGTGAATCATTTCTGAGTCAACTATGCTTTTGATCAAGTCAGCTCATTCAGCAAACAGCAAAATCAATAGCAAACAGAAGAAAAATTAAAAATCAGAAGATGTGACCTGAAGTGGAGACAAAGCCAACCTATCTAAATAATTTATTGAGAGTATAAAAAGGAAAATGGATAAATAATGTACATTGACAATTGTCATTTATAGGGCTGTTTTGGGTTACAGCTAGGTGGTGCAGAAATAGTAATGTAGACTTGAATTCACACCATGCTTCTAATACTTGCTTAGTTACATGGCCCTGATCAAATTTCTCAACATTTCTTAACTTCACTTTCCTAATCTATAAAATGATCTATAAAACAATAACACCAGTTCACAGATTGCTTCTAAGGATTAAATGAGGTAATTTGAGTAAAGCATTTTGCAAATTTTAAAATCTTATATAAATGATGCTGTTCATTTGTTTTAGTCATTGCTGGATCTTCATGACCCCATTTGGGTAAACAGCTTCCTCTCTCACTCACTTAGGTTCCAAACAAAACAAAGCTTCCTCTACAAATGCTGATTGAAACATTTGAAATTTGTAGTGAGAAAGTCATCTAAATCAATGAGAAATGAAAGAGCTTATCCAGAACAGAGGGTCAGTGTGTATCAAAAAAATGAAGTCCAAATCACTCAAAGAGCAGCTTTCTACCACACTGTAATTGATATAAATAATTAATCAAACTAAGAAGAACAAAAGATGGTCTTATGTAGAACTGGACTTCTTTTCTAAGTGAAGCAACATGGCAGCCAATGCAAACACCCATTTAGAATAGAAATGAATTTGCTATATGAGTCAATATATTATCTTATAAAACAGGTAAATAAATTGAGGGGAGGGGAATTTACATGAAACCAAATTTTACTCCCCAAATCATTTAAGAATGATTTGGAAAAGAAATAAATATGTGAAAAATGCAATGGATCTATCCAGAACACCACAACATGGTTACAGTTATAGCAAAGCCCCCACATTTGGGCTTTAATATCACAGTCCTCAATATGCTACATTGAAGCAAATGCAATGTTCAAATGCTTGAGGAATTAGGTTTGACAATACTTGAAAGAGTGGATTAACTTTTCCAAAAACTTAAGAAAAACAATAACAAAACTTACTATGTATAAAAAAATTACAACCAGGAAAATATCAGTAACTATTAACCTGTAGGTATATTTTCCCATGTTTACTAATATTTCATAGAATAATCTTAGAGTACAAAGGCATTCTTGAGGAAGGTACAAGAGAGGATAGGCTGTTCCAAATAATGCCCTATTGAATAATAGATAATTATAGATTAAAGAGACATAATGCTATCATGCTTATTATTCATTAGCTATAAAAATGCTCAGATTTTCAGGATAAAATACTTCTCTAACAGGTTTTCTTCCAACATTGTTTCTTTTACACAAATGTTAAAATAACAAAAAATAATTTTCTTGGATGACAACATCACAGCATGGAAACAATTTGGAATTATTATTATAAATTCAGCCATAAAACATGTTTGTTCTTCACAGATATTTTCCTGTGTTGGAAGATATCTATCTTGTTATGGAAGATATTTATCTTGAAGAAAGAAATCGATTTAAATAGGGTTTCCCTGTGGTTGAAGCTTTTTGGAGGTTCCTGTTTGTGCATCATATAGACTGTGCACAAACTAGACTGATGGAATCAAGTACTTTAGTTCTGAAGAAACTTTTAAATTGAATAACCAGTCATAATAGTTCAATGTTCTGTCTAACCATATGAAAAGGAAAAACTAAGTGGATGAAAATGACACATAGTCCAAAATAAAATACACAATCAAATGGACAGCTCATAAAACTGGCCGTGTGTGTGTGTGTGTGTGTGTTTGTGTGTGTGTGTGTGGTACCTATGTTATCGTAGAAGTATTGTACAGATTCACAATGAACTACACCTATAATTGGGTTAATAAGAGGGGAGTAATTTGAAATTCATTTGGGAAATCTAATTTCTCCTTGAAACAAAATTTACCTTTTAATACATCTATCATCTTCTATTAACAGTGTACTGCTATAATTCATGGAATAGACTATCTCATTCTGAGGGTCATCAAAAGGGAAATGGAAATAGACTTTGTCATTTTACCAATGACGAATTATGTAGAAGTTTCATATGGAATAATATCAAAAGATATGGGAATAGAAAAGGAGGTCACTCATATAATTTTAAAAAGGGCTAACTAATGAGTAGTAGCAGTGATCCATTGGTATCCACACAATTTGAAAATGTAGGGAAGAACAATATCAATGTATTCAATTACTTTTCCATTTGAATATTTATAGGAAGCCATGGACAAGAGTCCAGTGGAAAAGGTGAAGATGGGTGAAAATCTTCAATTTAGAGTGGCTACATCAATAAAAAAAAAGGCAAAGGAGAAATTCATTAAAATATGAAGGTTGTTAATGTAGGGTGTAGTTTGGCATGTTCAATATGTCAGGTGAATATTTATTGAATTTAGTTGTATTGGTAGCTATTCTTATGGCATTCTTAAGAGGTTCATTTTATTCAATAGAGAATAACAAGTCATTGAAGGTGTTTGAGTAAGACAGTACTACAGTGAAAAAATGACTAGCAGCTGCATAAAGGTTGGATAAAAAAATATGGACTCAAATTTGGGAAAGCAGTTGGAAGATTAATATATTTGCTAAAATATATTAAACGCCTGAGTAAGGATGGTGGCCATGTGAATAGAAAGAAGGGAGAGGATCTCAGTCAGGATGGATGCTGAAGCAGTAGCAATTGAAACACAATTGTATGAAAGCATGAAGGAGGAGTCACAGCGCCCTGAGGTTTCAATCTGGATAACCAAGGGAATGTTGAGGCCAGCAATGGAAACAGAAAATTGGAAAGAGAGGCAGATATGGGCAGGAATAGGGATACATAGCAGCAAATGAAGTTCTGGGAGAGGAAGAGAGGAATTGATATGGGGATTTGTTAGCCACCTACATAGAAGTGATAATTAAATCCATGGAAACAGAAACTTGAGTGTCTTTTTGGAGGAGTTCCTAAAATGGGCATAATATTGAGAATGGCTTTGTGAACCAAATTTTTAAAAAATATACAAATTTTGAGGGGTGTAAAAAAGTGTAGGAGGTGAATGACTGAACATTTGTTACTTTGGAAAAATAGTTAAAATTCTATTTGAGGATCAAAATAGATCCAGGTACCGGTGTTTAAGAAAAAAATGGAAAAATTGATCCCATTGAACTAAGAAGGAATTGTGATCAAGGAAAAAATATACATACACACATACACTCTTAAAAATAATGATATTATCACCATGATGAGTACTGAACCTCTGAAGACTTGATAAGAGCATTAAGGAAGGTATGCCTGTGCTTAATTTAAACTCATTTGCTTTACATAAATAGAACATTTGTTAATTTTTATCCATAGCTCTCCAACTGTTTTTGTAAAATTTTCCTCATCTGTAACATGAGGATGGATGTCTAGATCATCTCTTTTGGCCTTTCCAAATCTAACACTCAAGAATATTTTCCGAAGTGCCTTTTGAATGCTGAAAATACTCAATTCAGTTAAGACAAAAAATAAAACAAAAAACCCTATGCATTATTTCCCTCCTTTGGCAGAACCTCCCCCCCCCATTCCATCCTTTTGAATCTTATCCCAAGTTTTAACAATAATATGTCTGCAACAAATCAGGGAAATGGGAAGAGGAAATACTCCATATTTAGGATATTCAGGAAAAGCCTTTATGCCATACACAATATTGATCCCTGTCTCATAGCAGCACCAACAACTGTTCAGAAGAGCCAGGCCAAGTCTTCATTTATATATCTTCATTTAAGGTTTTTAATGCCAGCAATACTTTTAGAACATCTCTTTCCCTAGGCATATAGTTGAACTATTGTTTTATTTATATATATATATATACATATATATATGTAAATACATATATATGTATATATATACACATATATAATATATACATATGATGATATACATATATACATATGATGATATACATATATACATATGTATATATATATATATATACACATATGATCTTGGTTAAGTCATCTAACTTTTCTAAGTCTGTTTCTAAGTCTCATCTGTAAGTTTTAGATAATGATCCTTGAGGCATCTATTTAAAAAAAACTACTATGCAAAGATAATGTACATGTATGATTTAAATGGGCAGTTAGGTACCATAGTGAATAGAGCAACAGATCTGGAGATAGCAAGATGAGTTCAAATCTAAGGTCAAACCACTTACTAACCCTATACAGGTCACTTAACTATGTTTTTCTCAGTTTCCCCATCTGTAAAATGAGCTGGAGAAGGAAATGGCAAATTACTTTAGTATCTTTATCAGGAAAATACCAAATGGAGTTGCAAAAAGTCAGACCTTACTCAAAATGACTGAACACCAACAATGGATGTGAAAAATATTTTCAAATTTTCATTCATATCCATTATTTTTACATCTTCACTTAAAAATGCATTCCTCATCCTCCAGTGACCTTACAGTGCTCTGCATAATAAATATTCAATTCAACAAAATTTTATTAAATGCCTACTATGGGCTCAGCATTGTGCTAAGCTTTGGATTTTTTTAAAAAGTGAGAAATATAGTGGTTTAGCAAAACTAATAGATTAGCTAAATCTGACAGTACAATGTCCTGTTCCTATAATTTCTCACCTCTGGAAAGAGTGAAGTGAGATACATGGTCCCATACCTTCTTTAGGGACGAAGTTGGTCTCTATAATTACACAATGTTGACATTTTTGTGCTTGTTCTTTGACCTTTTTGTAATCATTGCACATATAACTTTTCTGTTTTTGCTAACTTTGTTTTGCATTAAATTATATTCTTCTCTGAATTCTTCATATTCTAAAACAAAATATGTTGCAAATATAAAATACTAAATAATCACATGGTATATCTATTATTGTAATTTTTTCTTGATTTTTCAAGAGTGCTAAACTTACTTGTATTTATTATTTTGCAGAGAAGACTCTCAGATGATATTAATCAGCAGTCCTGGAAGCATCTTTAGCCTGCCTCTGTTAAAAACAGCCAGACACCAAAACTGAGAGAAGCCCAGCACACCAATAGCTCTATCCTCCTCCATTTATCTTGCAAGGGCTTAGTTAGAGCCATTGACATGTAGCATGACAGAAAGTGCAGAGTGATGGACGTTGAAACAGGAAGTTTGGGATTCAAATCATTTCTCAGATAATAACTTACTATGTGATCTTGTTATATAACCTCACTGAACTTCAATTATTCACCCGTAAAATGAGAAAGTGAGCTAGGTGTCCTCTAACAGTCCTTTTTTGCTCTAAATCCATAATTAGTATTACTAATTTCTTTTCCACTACTCTGTAGCACTCTCTGCTAAGAAATCTTCCTGTGGTTATCTTCTTTTCCAGATCGTTCACGTCAGAAGTAGCAATAGAACAGATGTTCTTTTTGTCATGAGCACAATGCATATATTAAATATATAAAATGAATACAACTCATGGTATCATAAAACTTCTTTTGATTGGGAGTGTGGGGTATTGTAAACTATGGTAGACTAGAAAGACAATTGATTCTAGATACTGAGTATTAGTGTTTGTTTCCTATTTATATAACCTTGCGGACATCATGTAAGCTCCCCCCCAGTCTATTTCTTTATTTGTAAAAGGATGGGGTTGGGAAAATTCTTCTTTTCAATTACTTCCAACTCTAGATCTTTGCTCCCATAACATCACCAAATGTCAGACAAAGCCTTTAATCTTCTTGTTTGGTAAATTCAAATCAGTCCTGCTCAGCAGACTTTTATTTAGGTCCTACTCTAGAAAAGGCACAGTTCTATGAGCTGTGGGGGATACACCAATGAATAAAACATGATCCACACATACCAGGAGCTGATTATTTGGTAATGGAGAGTAAACAAAGATAAATAAATAGATCCTGATACCAAGCCAAAGGGAATTAATTCTTTGGATAGGACAGACAATGTAAGATGGAGAATATGAGTGAAGACATACACTGATTATGAGGGATAGGAAAAAGAGGAAGATAAATCTGGGAAGACTTCCTGGAAGGACGTTTGAATCAGATCTCTTTTCTACCATAAGAACATAAGGTCCATAAGATCAAAGTTTATTTCATTTTTTTTTACTTTTATTCACTGGGGCCTAGAACAGTGTTTGGAACATAGTAGGCCCTCAATAAATGCTTGCTAGATTAAACTGAATGTCAAGAGTAGTTGGGATTTTAACAAGGAAACAGGGTAAAAGGGAAAACATTTGCTCAGTGCAAGAAGGCATGGGTCATGCTTTAGAATGGTGGCTGTCACTTTCCTGTAGAAAGATTTAATTATAGTTGAAATGTCAGGGCTACTCCACTAGTAGGGTGGCAGAGAAGGTCTAGTGCGTATCAGCCCTTAACATCCCTAACTCCAACTCCAACTCAGTAGCAGGAGAGGATAAAGGGGACAATGGAATAGTATTTCTCTATGGCTAGGTAAAGGATATGTATGGCAGAAAAGAAAGTGTTCTCAGGCAAGGGCATGACTGAGATGATTTATCCAGGAAGTCAAGGCTGGATGGATATGCTAAAGTAGTCAAGAGGGGCCAGATGTATTGATAACATAAGAAAGGGTTGAGGAAGCTCAGGTCAGTGTGAGGGTGGTAATAGTAATAGCAGTAGTGGTGATGGTGATAATAAAATTAATAATAACTCATATTCCATAATGCTTTAAGATTTCAAAGTACTTTTATTATTTGCTTTCATTGATTTGCAAAGAGTTATTGAGACAGGAGCTATTGAGGAATAGGAGAATATGAATCTAAAAGAGAATTTGAGTCCAATCCCTAGAAATATAGCAGTTCTAAGAGATCAAGATGTCTTGTATGATCCCTGGGGCCTGATAAAAGTTTGCTGAATTGGGGTCAGATAGAAATGAATTTAAAAAAATCAAAGCCATGTTAATGGAAGGATCAGTAGCATGAATGCTGAAATTAGTAAGGAATAAGGCAGTGAATGGCATAAAGAAAACCACAGACATACAAGCAATGACATAACTCTAGTCACTCAACCAAGAGGTGGTGGACAATAAATGCAGTTTTCAGTCACAGTCAGTGTGATTTAACTCTACTATCTGTTAAATGGGAAAGGTCTATGGGCAGGAAAGGGAGAAAATTAATGAAATATGAAAGGAGACAGCATGTAATGAAAAAAAAACTGTCTCTTTTGTCAGAGAATATGAATTTAAATCCTTTTCATTGGATGATTCCTATTTGTATGACTTTGGGTAAGACAGTTAAATTCCCTAACCTTTTGTTCTTTCCTCTATAAAATTAGGAGGTTGGATTAGATAGCTCTGAGAATCTTCCATTTCTTTAGCTATCATCCTAACATGGTAGCATTAAAACAGAAATGAAAGAATATCAATAAAACATTTTTAAAGAACAATAGTGTGTACCAGGAAAAGCTAAGGAAAGCCCAGAAATAAGGCCTAAAGATCTCATTTATTAAAATGTAAGTTGGCTGCAATTTAACAGCATTTGGGATTTCTATCCAGTAATCTTGTTTTAGACTGGAAAAATGAAAAGACAAAGAAAAAATAAGGATCGTAATATTGGAAGAACTTTCTTAAGTTTCTCCCTCAAATAAGAAAACCTATATAGGTTCCTTCAAAGTTTTGATTAAAAGCAAATCCTTCACAACTCAGAAAGCACTTACTCAATCAGTAGTCCCAGAGAAAAACCCCCAGGGATAAGCAGGAATGCACAATTTTAAGGTTTCAGGGCCTTTCCAGCAAATTCTAATTTGTTCTTTTATATTTCATCTGTGAAAATTCATGCATTGTGATCTTGAACCTTTAAATCAAATGATTTCCTGGGCATCAAGCATTCATGTTTCATCACCAAACTATAAAATATTGACTCTAAACATTCATTTTTTTGCTCAATGATCAATTCCTTTCTCTGGAAGGCTGGACCAGCTCATACCAATAATAGTGATTTGGAAGGATAGCTTCATCAGGGGCTATAGTCAAGTAATATTTATTCTACTTTCCTCTGCTCTTCTTTCCTTGCCTCTCCCTTCCTCTCCACTCTTCTCTTTTCCTCTCCTCTCCTTTTCTATTCTCTTTGGCCTTTTCCTCTTCTTTCTTCTTTTTCTCTTTCTCTATATATCTTTCTCTTTGTCCCTCTCTGTCTTCATCTCTATCTTCCTCTGTCTCTCTCTCTGTGTCTCTATATTCCTTCCCCTTATATACACATACACATGTAAACACACACATACAAACACAAAGGCAGGACCTAATGTTTATTTTCCTAACCAAATCTCATTTGGGATCATATTTATGCATAAATAATAAATAAAAGAAAGGCAGCATGAAGTAGTGGATAGTGGAGTGGCAAATCTGTTATCCACTATTGGAGTCAGGAAGACTTATTAGGCATGATATACTTTAATTGGGGATTCTGGACAATCCTTTTTCCAGGAAGATGCATTTTCCAAGTAGAAGGTGAGTTTCTTGAGGTCATGAATGGCCTAAATTTATACTATATTTGTATCTCTAGTGCCCAGTATGGCAGATGGCACATCATATGTTCTTTTTTATTTTTTTTTATTTTTATACTTTTTATTTGCAAAATGTATGTATGGGTAATTCCTCAACATTAACCCTTACAAAGCTTTCTGTTACAAATTTCCCCCCCCTACTCCCCACTCCTCCCCAAGGTGGCAGGATATTCACTACATGATAATTATGTTAGAATACTTAAGAAATCGAATATATGTATAGTTATTGCCACACATCATTTTTTTGTGCAGGAGAAATTATATCTACAAGAAAGAATAATCCGATAAAGGAAATACAATGCAAGCAAACCTCAATAGGGAACATGAAAATGTTATGTTGTGGTCCACATTTCACATCCCTCTCTCTGGGTGTATATGGCTCTCTTCACCGAAGAACTGGAACTGGTTTGAAGCATTTCATTGTTGAAGAGAGGCATGTTCTTCAGAGTTGATCATCATGTAATGTTGTTGCTGTGTATAATGATCTCCTGGTTCTGCTCATTTCACTCAGCATCCGTTCATGCAAGTCTCTCCAGGCCTCTCTGAAATCGTCCTTCTGGTCGTTTCTTACAGAGCAATAATAGTCCATAACATTCATGTACCATAATTTATTCAGCCACTCTCCAATTGATGGGCATCCATTCAGTTTCTAGTTTCTAGCCACTACAAAAAGAGCTGCCACAAACATTCTTGCACATGTGGGGCTCTTTCCTTCTTTTATGATTTCTTTGGGATATAAGCCCAATAGAAACACTGATGAGTCAAAGGGTATGCATACTTTGATAACTTTTTGAGCATAGCTCCAAATTGCTCTCTAGAATGGTTGGATCCGTTCACAGTTCCACCAACAATGCATCATTGTCCCAGTCTTCCCACATCCCCTCCAACACCTGTCATTATCCTTTCCTGTCATTTTAGCCAATATCACAGATGTGTAGTGGTACCTCAGAGTTGTCTTACTTTGCATTTCTCTGATCAATAGTGATTTGGAGCAACTTTTCATATGATTATAAATAGTTTTAATTTCATCATCTGAAAATTGTCTGTTCATATCCTTTGACCATTTATCAATTGGAGAATGGCTTGAATTCTTATAAATATGAGACAATTCTCTATATATCTTAGAGATGAGACCTTTATCAGAACCCTTAAATGTAAAGATGATTTCCCAATTTGATGCTTCCCTCCTAATCTTGTCTGCATTAGTTTTGTTTGTACAGAAACTTTTAAATTTAATATAATCAAAATTATCTATCTGGTGTTCAATTAAGAGTTCCAGATCTTCTTTGGACATAAATTTATTCCATCTCCACAGGT